>SJXQ01010679.1:8823-84877 GCA_006408695.1 Aepyceros melampus | reverse complement strand
AGATCTTGGCCCTGGGAAGACCCAGACCCGCGCCTCCAGGAAGCTGAAGAGGTGCCAGCCCAGCCCAGCCCTGGTGCCCTGGCCCTGACCACGTTTGGAATCACTGGCTTCTAGACCGGGAAAGAGTGTTTCAAGAGGAGGGCTTTGGATTTCTCATAGACCGAAGTCCCACTCAGGACTCTCTTCCTGACTGTGTGACCTTAAAGTCTTCTTTAACTTTACTGGGACTTGCTTTCCTCATCCACAAAATGGGGGGAAGGGGGCGATTCCTTCCCCATTGGGTGGTGTAGGGCTCAATGAAGCCAGGAGGCAGTTTCTCCAGGGAACATCTCCTCCCAACTTCCCCGAGCATCCATCATAAGACTGACCTCTTGGGAAAGCCCTTTCCCCTCGTCCATCCCCAATCCTTATATGGCTTTCCCAATGGGGAATAATTTGGGTGAACCTAGCAGGCAAGAAGGAGGGAGGGACCCCCAGCCAGTCTGGGGTTTCCCCCTGCGGGGCGCTTTCAGTCCTTCCTTTGGAGGGATGGATTGGTTCCTGTCTCATTCTTAACAGAAGAGGAACCTGAGACTTGAGTAAGTGGCCTAAGGCCCAGATTCTTAAAACAAATGGTGAGGAAACGCTGGAGAGGGTGGGCGGTGTGCCTGGATCTCACCTCCCTCCCAGCTGACAAGCTCCAGTTGTGAGTTGCCAGGTCTGGTGTTAAGCTCGGCTGAAAGCAGCTGCAGAGAGAAATGGAGGAGGCAGCAGGGTTCTGGCCAGTGTCATCTGAGACCCGCTGATCCACACACCTGGACTGCACTGAGGTCTAGAAACAGGGGCTGAACTCTCTCATCCTTTCCCTAGTCTCTCTCCACCCTGACCCACCTGCTCCATTCACAGTGGCCCCCACCTGCACCCTGGTCCAACAGCCAGCCTGCTCGTCCTTACACAGCCTCTCCCCGCTCAAACCATCTCCCCTCTTCTATGGGAGATTTCTGCTCTCATAGATGACAAGACCATCTGTCCAGGGGTCTATGCTAAAACTAGAGACTCACTACTTCCGTTTCCCATCTCGTGGGTGCTGGACCACCCCTCTCTCCACTGACATCCCTGCCCAGGACTGTTCCTCCTCTAAGCTGTTTTATGATGACACGATCCAAGCCTCCGGTTCTGTCCACTCTCCACTCGGTGCCAGGCAGAGTGATCTTTCTCAAATATAACTACGAGCCTCTCCTCTGATGAAAAACCCTGTGATCCTTGATCCTTTTAAGTCTTTTAAGCATTGTGTCCTTGCCCAGTGCCCCAACTTCTGCCCCTCCTCCACATGCAGGCTGGATTCAAGCCACTACCAACACACACACACATGCACACACCACAAATTGTAATTTCTCTAATTAGTTGTACTGTAATTCTGCACCCTGAAACGACCTCCATCCCATCTTGTCCTCCTGGGGAGCACCAACACGTGATTTTAGAAAAGAACTTGGACTTTAGAGACAGGTGGTTGAATTTCAGTTCTTTATTCACTTATCCAACAAATATTTATTGAGCCCCTATGATGTCCCAGATACTGTTTTATTTGCTGAGAATACAAAGGTAGATCTATGTCAAAGCGTTAGTCACTCAGTTGTGTCAGACTCTTTACAACCACGTGGACTGTAGCCAGCTAGGCTTCTCTGTCCGTGGGATTTCCCAGACATGAATACTAGAGTGGGTTGCCATTCCCTCCTCCAGGCCTCCCTGGTGGCTCAGATAGTAAAGCATCTGTCTGCAATGCAGGAGACCTGGGTTCAATCCCTGGGTTGGGAAGATGCCCTGGAGAAGAAAATGGCAGCCCACTCCAGTACTCTTGCCTGGAAAATCCCATGGATGGAGGAACCTGGTAGGCTACAGTCCATGGGGTTGCAAAGAGCTGGACATGACTGAGCGACTTCACTTCACTTCCTCCAGGGGATCTTCCTGACTCAGGGATCGAACCCAGGTCTCCCACATGGCAGGCAGATTCTTTACCCCCTGAGCCACCAGGAAGGCAAACATATATACATTGCCCTTTCCCTCCCAAGGTTATGTCTAGCAGTGGTTATAGGCTTTAACCCAAGAGTCATCCAGAGAAATGTACAATTACAACTGTTGCAAGTGCTACACAGGCAGAGTACACGGCCTTATGAAAGTGTATAATAGGTGGAATTGACCAAGACAAAATGTTTAGGGAAGGCTTCCCTGAGGAAGTCTCGCTATGTGTTGAAATCTCATTGAAGAAAGCAAAAGGGAAAAGAGAAAGAACTGCAGGACAGGCCAGAACAGGTATTAACTAACTGTGGGATTTGGGGGAGCTTGATTGATTTCTCTGAGCCTCAGTTTCCTCATCTTCAAAACGAGTTGATCATAGTAGTTTAAAAGATAAATGTGATGATACCAGAATCATTCCAGTATGAGTGATGAACTGCCTGTCTGGACAGGCAGCAGAGGGAAGGGCAACATGGAAGAGAGGACGTTTAAGCTGGAGCGTGAAATGGAGTTCACCAGCATTCTGGGGCTGAAAGGGCATTCTTAGCAGAGGGAACAGCATGTGCAAAAGCATGAAGCTTCGTGTGTGAAAGGAAAGACTTCAGAACTCCAGGACTTTTCCCTCTGTTATCTGAAGGACCAGGTGTCTCATTATTTTGGGAAATTGAGATTTTCCTCTCTATCTACAAGACCCTAATGCAAGCAAAGTAAATTAATATGCTTCCAGAGTGCTTCAGCCTACATCTCTCCCATCCTCACTGGGAACAGTTTACCTGCTGGGGATGATGGTTTTGTGTAAGCAGTGGCTGCCCTTACTCATCCAAGCTCTTTCCCCACATTTTTTTTCAAAAGAACTAGGCATACAAAATGCCCAGGGAGTCTGGGCAAGGAGTCTCCTGGTCAGCCTCAGAACTCAGCCTCATCGGCACAGATTCTAACCAACAAGGCAACTAAATAAACTCCTCTTATTTTATCCAAGCCAGAGCCCTGCGCTCATAGGATGACAGTAACTAAATGATCCTCTCACAAGTTTGGCTCCTTCAAAATTATACTAAGGGGATTTTTCTTAGAACATTTAGGACAAAGGGAGTTTTCCTAATCCAGCCAACTAATAGTCTATTTCAACTCACTGATCCTTTTTATTCTGAAGATATATTTTAAATTGGATTTGCTTCTCTGAGACATCCAGCTAAATCAGTAGGCCAACAGCCAGGATTTTGCTACTGCTACTGCCATTGCTGGTATCAAGAATCAACTCTCTTTTACACCAGGGCAGGCTTAGTTCCTTGCCTATGGGATACACACAGGCTGGCAACACACTCAGCTTGGCTCAGCAGAGCCCTGGCAAGTAGGTAGAGGTGAAATATCAGCCTCCATCCCGGAGGCTGGAGAAACTCTCTTAAGCACACATCCACTGATGATGACCTGGGGGTCTCTTCAAATCCAAGGGCTGGTCCCCTAGCCCCCATTCCTTCCCAACTCAGAAACACAGAAAGCTGAAAGCGGCTATTTCTGGCAGGTAAAAATAGCTGTCCCAGAAGCTAGCATATTCATGTAGCTATCCCAGAAGTTAGCGTATTCATGTAGGGTGGGAGAAGGCTTTGCAAGTCAGACAGTCCTGGGTTCAAATCCTTCTTCTCTGATGTATTAGCTCTGGAACCTGGAGCAAGTTACTTAACCTCTCTGAGCCTCAGTTTCCTTGTCCTTAAAATGGTAACACACATACTTGGAGCCTGGGGTGGGATGGAGCATGTGGTCACTCATGCACCCTTGACCAAAACCAAGTCACATGGGCAAGCGAGAACCATGCCCTGTCCACCGAGAAGTCACAGCAAGGTGGGGAGGCCAGGAGCAATTGTGAGCAAATAAAATCAGCCACACGGTCTGCAGTAAATGAAGCCATTGTGGCTTCACTGTTCCCAGGTGGCTCCAACAGCCAACTCCTTCTCTCTGTCCCCTCTGCCACCCCCAATTCAGGTCCTCATCACCTGCTGCCCCTATGGTCGCCAGAGCCTCCCAACAGGTCCCTGTGTCTCGGTGTCTTCTCTCCTCTCCATCTGATGCTCAGCCATCAAGAAGATCCTCCTAACACACAGTGGGATGCCCTTCATCAGCTTAAACACATTTTCATGATGCCTTGTGACCCACAATATTAATTATTCACCCAACTAACAAAAATTAATCTGTTAATCCCAAACTCCTTAGCACAGTCTGGTCACCACCTATGTATCTGTTTATTCCCCTGTTATCAGCCTCATCCCTCACCTTACAAGTCTTCCCCAGTAGACCCCATCTCTCCCCACCCCAAATGCCTCCCTCCTCTCCCAGCACGTCTAGTTCTTTCAGGCCTTCTGTCCTTGCCCTAGATCTCTCCTGCACCTGAGATGTCCCAGCCTCTCTTCTGAGTGGGAGTTAACTCCCATTCACCTTTCAAACCTAGTGTGAGTGGACTGCCTGGATGGGTCTTCCTCAAGACTCCAGGGAGGTAACCATTCAGTGTTGCTGCAGCACACGGCACCGACCTCTGTTACAGCTCACAAGCCTGCTGTCATGTGACGGTCTGTTCACTTACTGTTTACCTATCTTTCTCCCCAGAGCTTCCCAGGTGGTGCTAGTGGCAAAGAATTCTCCTGGCAATGCAGAAGACATAAGGGAAAGTGAAAGTCGCTCTGCTGCTGCTGCTGAGTCACTTCAGTTGTGTCCGAATTTTGCAACCCCATGGACTATACAATCCATGGAATCTTCAGGCCAGAATACTGGAGTGAGTAACCTTTCCCTTCTCCAGGGGATCCTCCCAACTAAGGGATCGAACCCAGGTCTCCCGCATTGCAGGGGGATTCCTTACCTGCTGAGCCACCAGGGAAGCCCAAGAATACTGGAGCGAGTAGCCTATCCCTTCTCCAGGATATCTTCCCAACCCAGAAGTCGAACTGGGGTCTCCTGCATCATAGGTGGATTATTTACCAACCGAGCTATCAGGGAAGCCCCAGAAGACAAAAGAAACATGGATTTGATCCCTCAGTTGGGAAGATGCCCTAGAGTAGGAACCAGCAACCCACTCCAGTATTCTGGTCTGGAAAAAAATCCATGGACAGAGGAGCCTGGTGGACTACAGTCCTGGGGTAGCAAAGGGTCAGACTTGACTTACTGTTTACTTACCTTTCTCCCCGGGGCCTCCCAGATGGCGCTAGTGGTACTCTCCTGCCAATGCAGAAGACGTCAGTGAAAAGTGAAAGTGAAAGTCGCTCAGTTCTGTTCGACTCTCTGCAACCCCACGTGTGAGCGCGCACACACACATGCAGGCACACAGACACCCTTCTCCCTCTGCTGTAAACCACCTGAGATGAACTTATCTCAGCCTCTTGGAGTCAGCTTGGCTACAAGGAACAGAGCTGGTATTTGCTGAATGAATAAAAGCATTGTGGCAGAAAGGGGAGAGTGCACCAACTACCCATTTGTTCTCTGCACCTCCCAGACTCCCTTGTGCTTCTGGCAACTGAAAACACGAGCAAAAAGAATGGTCCTTGTCAGAAACACCTTGAGAACTGCCTTGACTCCTTGGCCATCTCTTCAGCAATGACCTTGTGCAGGGATATGAGGGCTGCAAAGATGGAATCTCCCAGGATCCACTGGCCTGCATCAGACCCTCCATGAGCGAGACATCTGCTTCTTTCTCCAGGTCACTTTGGTTAGCATGACTAATGCACTGATGAGTAAGCGTTGCTCCATTTCTGATGGCTTCAAGAGGAATGTTGCTCAGGAGCCACAGGGCACTGAGATCTTGGTTTATAAATACCAGCCATCACCAAGTGGACTCAGAGTGTCTCGGAGAAATGGCTGAGGCCAGAGCTGGGTGGAGAAGGTGCCACACGAGTGTGGGACATCTCGTGGTGCCAGAAGACAAGAAAGTGCTCAAAGAATGATAGAAACATGTCAAAAGGACATGACAACCAAGTCAAAGGGGCTCCCACTTGGCACATCTGGGATAATGTGAGCATCAGAACTAATCATCATAATAATGGATTATAATCTACTGAGTAAAATGAAACTGCATGAATTCCTTGCGAAAAAAGAAAAATGAAGGAACAAGGAAGGGAGGGAGGGAGGAAGGAAGAGAAAGAAGTTAGAGGAGGGATAAATGAGAATTGGGGATTAACACACACACTGTCACACATAAAGTAGATTAACAGCAAGGACCTACTGTGTAGCACAGGAAACTATGCTCAATATCTTGTAATAACCTACAATAGAAAAGAATCTAAAAAAGAATATACATGTATGGAGAAGGCAATGGCACCCCACTCCAGCACTCTTGCCTGGAAAATCCCACGGACGGAAAAGCCTGGTGGGCTGCAGTCCACGGGGTCGCTAAGAGTCGGACAAAACTGAGCGACTTCACTTTCACTTTTCACTTTCACATATTGGAGAAGGAAATGGCAACCCATTCCAGTGTTCTTGCCTGGAGAATCCCAGGGATGGGGGAGCCTGGTGGGCTGCCACCTATGGGGTCGCATAGAGTCGGACACGACTGAAGCGACTTAGCAGCAGCATATATGTATGGTCATGGTGGAGAGTTTTGACAAAATGTGATCCACTGGAGAAGGGAATGGCAAACCAATTCAGTATTCTTCCCTTGAAAACCCCATGAACAAAATGAAAAGCAAAAAAAAAAAAAGGCACTGAAAGCTGAACTCCCCAGGTTGGTAGGTGCCCAATATGCTACTGGCGATCAGTGGAGAAATAAATTTAGAAAGAATGAAGAGATGGAGCCAAAGCAAAAACAACACCCAGTTGTGGATGTGACTGCTGATGGAAGCAAGGTCCAATGCTGTAAAGAGCAATATTGCATAGGAACCTGGAACATCAGGTCCATGAATCAAGGCAAATTGGAGATGGCAAGAGTGAATGTCAACATTTTAGCAATCAGCAAACTAAAATGGACTGGAATGGGTGAATTTAACTTAGATGACCATTATATCTACTACTGTGGGCAAGAATCCCCGAGAAGAAATGGAGTAGCCATCATAGTCAACAAAAGAGTCCAAAATGCCATACTTGGATGAAATCTCAAAAATGACAGAATGATCTCTGTTCGTTTCCAAGGCAAACTATTCAATATCTCAGTAATCCAAGTCTATGCCCCAACCAGTAATGCTGAAGAACTGAAGTTGAACGGTTTTATGAAGACTTACAAGACCTTCTAGAACTAACACCCCAAAAAAGATGTCCTTTTCATTATAGGGGACTGGAATGCAAAAGTAGTAAGTCAAGAAACACCTGTAGTAACAGGCAAATTTGGCTTTGGAGTACAGAATGAAGCAGGGCAAATGCTAATAGAGTTTTGTCAAGAGAACGCACTGGTCATAGCAAACACCCTCTTCCAACAACACAAGAGAAGACTCTACACATGGACATCACCAGATAATCAACACTGAAATCAGATTGATGATATTCTTTGCAGCCAAAGACGGAGAAGCTCTATACAGTCAGCAAAAACAAGACTGAGAGCTGACTGTGGCTCAGATCATGAACTCTTTATTGCCAAATTCAAACTTAAACTGAAGAAAGTAGGGAAAACCACTAGACCATTCAGGTATGGCCTAAATCAAATCCTTTATGACTATACAGTGAAAATTACAAATAGATTCAAGGGACTAGATCTGATAGACAGAGTGCCTGATGAACAATGGACAGAGCTTCATGACATTGTACAAGAGGCAAAGATCAAGACCATTCCCCAAGAAAAAAATGCGAAAAAGCAAAATGGCTGTCTGAGGAGGCCTTACACATAGCTGTGAAGAGAAGAAAAGCCAAAAGCAAAGGAAAAAAAGGAAAGATATACCCATCTGAATGCAGAATTCCAAAGAACAGCAAGGAGAGATAATAAAGCCTTCCTCAGCAATCAATGCAAAGAAATAGAGGAAAACAACAGAATGGGAAAGACTAGAGATCTCTTCAAGAAAATTAGAGATACCAAGGGAACATTTCATGCAAAAATGGGCTCAGTAAAGGACAGAGATGATATGGACCTAACAGAAGCAGAAGATATTAAGAAGAGGTGGCAACAATACACAGAAGAACTATACAAAAAAGATCTTCATGACCCAGATAATCATGATGATATGATCACTCACCTAGAGCCAGACATACTGGAATGTGAAGTCAAGTGGGCCTTAGGAAGCATACTATGAAGAAAGCTAGTGGAGGTGATAGAATTCCAGTTGAGCTATTTCAAATCCTGAAAGATGATGCTGTGAAAGTGCTGCACTCAATATGCCAGCAAATTTGGAAAACTCAGCAGTGGCCTCAGGACTGGAAAAGATCCGTTTTCATTCCAATCAAAAAGAAAGGCAATGCCAAAGAATGCTCAAACTACCGCACAATTGCACTCATCTCACATGCTAGTAAAGTAATGCTCAAAATTCTCCAAGCCAGACTTCAGCAATACGTGAACCGTGAACTTCCAGATGTTCAAGCTGGTTTTAGGAAAGGTAGAGGAACCAGAGATCAAATTGCCAACACCTGCTAGATCATCAAAAAAGCAAGAGAGTTCCAGAAAAACATCTATTTCTGCTTTATTGACTATGCCAAAGCCTTTGACTGTGTGGATCACAATAAACTGTGGAAAATTCTGAAAGAGATGGGAATACCAGACTACCTGACCTGCCTCTTGAGAAACCTGTGTGCAAGTCAGCAAGCAACAGTTAGAACTGGACATGGACCAACAGACTGGTTCCAAATAGGAAAAGGAGTATGTCAAGGCTGTATATTGTCACTCTGCTTATTTAACTTCTATGCAGAGTACATCATGAGAAATGCTGGGCTTGAGGAAGCACAATCTGGAATCAAGATTGCCGGGAGAAATATCAATAACCTCAGATATGCAGATGACACCACCCTTATGGTAGAAAGTGAACAACTAAAAAGCCTTTTGATGAAAGTGAAAGAGGAGAGTGAATAAGTTGGCTTAAAGGTCAACATTCAGAAAACTAAGACCATGGCATCCAGTCCCATCACTTCATGGCAAATAGATGGGGAAACAGTGGAAACAGCGTCAAACTTTATTTTGGGGGGCTCCAAAATCACTGCAGGTGGTGATTGCAGCCATGAAATTAAAAGACACTTATTCCTTGGAAGGAAAGTTATGACCAACCTAGACAGCTTATTAAAAAGCGGAGACATTACTTTGCCAACAAAGGTCCGTCTAGTCAAGGCTATGGTTTTTCCAGTAGTCACGTATAGATGTGAGAGTTGGACTATAAAGAAAGCTGAGTGCCAAAGACTTGATGCTTTTGAACTGTGATGTTGGAGAAGACTCTTGAGAGTCCCTTGGACTGCAAGGAGATCCAACCAGTACATCCTAAAGGGATCAGTCCTGGGTGTTCATTGGAAGGACTGATATTGAAGCTGAAACTCCAGTACTTTGGCCACCTGATGTGAAGAGATGATTCATTTGAAAAGACCCTGATGCTGGGAAAGATTGAAGGCAGGAGGAGAAGGGGATGACAGAGAATGAGATGGTTGGATGGCATCACTGACTCAATGGACATGGGTTTGGGTGAGCTCCAGGAGTTGGTGATGGACAGGGAGGCCTGGCATGCTGTGGTCCATGGGGTCGCAAAGAGTCGAACACGACTGAGCTAATGAACTGATTTATGTATAATTGAATCACTTGGCTGTACACCTGAAACACTGTAAATCAACTTCAAAACATTAAAAAATTAATTTTTTAAACAAACTTTAAATAAATATACTGATTAAGAGTACTTTCAGCTGTGCATAATGGAAAGCCTGACCATTCATGGTTTAAGCACTGAAGATATACATACTGGTAAAGAATCTCCTGCCAATGCAGGGGACATAGAGATGTGGGTTCAGTCCCTGGGTCAGCATTATCCCCTGGAGAAGGAAATGGCAACCCCCTCCAGTATTCTTGCCTGGAGAATCCCATGGACAGAGGTTCCTGATGGACTATAGTTCACAGGATCACAAAGGGTCAGACACGTCTAAAGCGACTGAGCCCAGCACAACAGGAAATTCAGAGGGAGCCAGCAAGGGCTGGTGCAGAAGCTCATGGATCCAACTATGGACCCAGATTCTTTCCATCTGTTCATTCAAATGCTTCACCTTCTCAACACTCTGCCCTGTGTCCTTGGAGCCTCATGGTCACCGGATGACTGTCATGGCTTCTGGAATCATGGCCAAGTTCAAACTCCAGGTGCAAAATGGGGGCAGACTGTGTCAGGGGGACTTTTTGTGTCTCTCACCTACCACCAGTGAAGAAAATCTTCTTAGAAAGACCTTCTGTCTCATTAGCCAGAGGGAACTAACTTAACTAGGCAGAACAAGCCTCAAGAAGGAGAAACAGTGTTTCTCGCCAGGCCCACGCCACCCCCTGCCACCAGTTGTGTTCCCAACTGGGAAAGGAGGAACTCTGTTGAACGAACAAATAAATGAATGAATGCATAAAGATCTTCTAAGACAAAAATGGGCAACTAGAAGATAGTTTCAATACTATGGAAAGCTCAGTAAGAAAGTGTGCATTTATCTGATATTTGGCTATGAAGTTTAAAAAGTTATGGCAGGAGGGATGAGTTGGGAGGTTGGGATTGACATATATACACTTATTGATGCTTTGTATAAAATAGATTACTAATGAGAAAATATTAGCTCAGGGAACCCTACTCCGTGCTCTGTAGTGGCTTAAACAGGCAGAAAATCCAAAGAGGGGCTGTATGCATAGCTGATTCACTCTGTTGCACAGCAGAAACTAACACAACATTGTAAAGCAACTGTATTCCAATAAGGCATTCCCCCGATGGCTCAGTGGTGAAGAATATGCCTGCATTGCAGCAGACATGGGAGTCGTGGGTTTGATCCCTGGGCAGGAAGATCCCTTGGAGAAGGAAATGGCAACCAACTCCAATAGTCTTGCCTGGAAATTTTCCCAGAGGAGCCTGACGGGCTTATCCATAGGGTCGCAAAGAGTCAGACATCGCTGAGCACACATGCATGTACCCTAATAAAAGTTAATTTAAATGTGATTTATTTGCTATTGGAGAAACTCAGATAAACTTGGTGAAGTCACCACTTCCTGATTAAGCTGTGCAGGGGCTTCCATGCTCCAGATATACAGCTGTGATGGAGCCACTTAAGTTTCAATAGCTAAAGAAAAGGACCACCATTAAAACAACCTGATACATAAATGTAGGATTAAAAGGTACAATAGACATAGGAAGGAAAGCTAGATTATGTTGTGAAAGTTCACAATAGGGACGCCAGACCCGGGCCAGGGCTAGTGGAGACTTCCCTGAGAAACCACTGTTTGGATGGAGATCTAAAAGGCGAGGAGGAATTAAGTAACTGAAAGGAAGCGAAAACAGCAGGTGCAAAGGTCCTGGGGCAGCAGGAAACATAGCCCATTCAAAAAACTAAAGAAGCTGGTCAGTGTGATGGATCGCAGAGGAAAAGAGAAGCAGAAGCACAATGCAAGCAATATGAGATCAGGCTAAAGAGCAAGGCAAGACAGACCATGCAGGACTCAGGGCCAAATTAGGGTTCTCTGTCTCAGTATCAAGGAGAGGTCATGGGAGCGTGTTGGGCAGGGGATGAACAGGAGCATGTTGGCCCTTTTCAAACTCCACTCCAGCCTCAGTGTGAAGGACAGACCAATAGAGGTGAGGATGAATTGGAAAAATAAATGAGGAAGCTACTTCAGAAGACCAAAATGGAGATGATGGTGGCCTGCAGTAGACAGTGGTGTTGGAAGTGGGAAGAAGTGGATGGAACCGAAGTATTTGGGGTTAGGAGTGACAGGTGTGGCCATTGGTTAGAAATGAGGCATAAAGGTAGTGTAAAGACAGCTCTTGTATGTCTGACTTGGTAAGAGACAGACTGGTACAAACCAAGGGATGGAAAATATAGAGGGAGAACTGGCCAGAGGAGTGGGAAATCTTGAGCTTGGTATTGGATGCAATCAGCCTAAAGTGCCTTTGAAACATCCAAGTAGGCTGCCAGAAATAACCAGCCTGTAGTTCAGAGCTCAGGCTGACAATGCAAATTTCAGAGCCAACAGTATCTAAAGAGTAGGTAAGCCCTTGGCCATGAACTAAACCACCAAGAAGAGCAGCGAGAAGCCAAGTGGATCCTGTATAGCTCCCTTCCAGAAATTCCAACACCAAATAGCCAAGAAGAGGGCCATGAGCCTGCCAACAGCCCCGAGAAGGAACCACCTCAGAGGGAGGGTGTCATCGAAGCCAAGACCCGATTCATGCTGCTCACCTGCTCCATCTGCAGTCAGGGAAACCTAGACAGAGACAGCTTGGTACTGCCCTGGACCACCTAGCTTTTTCTAGGGTAAAGGGAAAAAGCATTTCCCTTGGATGCTGTAACAAACTGCCACAAACTCAGTGGCTTAAAACATCACATATTTATTATGCTACCATTCTGGACATCAGAAATCCAAAATGAGTCATACTGGACTGAAATGAAGGCATTGGAAGAGGCAGCAGCAGAGACCCTGGAGAAGAATCCCATTCCTGCCTCTTTCAGCTTCTGGCATTCCTTGGCTGTGGCCACATCACTTCGGTCTCTGCCTCTGTAATCACATTGCCTCCTCCTCACATATGTCAAATCTTCCTTGTGATTGCATTGAGGCCCCATCCAGATATTCCAGGAGAATCTCCCACTTTACAATCCTTGACTTGGGACTTCCTTGATGGTCCAGTGGTTGGAACTTCACTTTCCAGTGCAGAGGGATGCAGGTTTGATCCCTCGTTGGAGAACTAAGATCCCACATGCCGCCTAAACATGAAACAGAAGCAATATTGTAACGAATTCAGCAGAAAAATAAATGACCCAATCAAAAAATGGGCCAAAGAACTAGACACTTCTCCAAAGAAGACATACGAATGGCTAACAAACACATGAAAAGATGCTCAACATCACTCATTATCAGAGAAATGCACATCAAAACCACAATGAGGTACCATTTCACACCAGTCAGAATGGCTGTGATCCAAAAGTCAACAAGCAATAAATGCTGGAGAGGGTGTGGAGAAAAGGGAACCCTCTTCCACTGTTGGTGAGAATGCAAATTAGTACAGCCACTATGGAGAACAATGTGGAGATTCCTTAAAAAATTGCAAATAGAAATGCCTTATGATCCAGCAATCCCACTGCTGGGCATCCACACCAAGGAAACCAGAATTGAAAGAGACACGTGTACCCCAATGTTCATTGCGGCACTGTTTATAATAGCCAGGACATGGAAGCAACCTAGATGTCCATCAGCAGCTGAATGGATAAGAAAGCTGTGGTACATATACACAATGGAGTATTACTCAGCTATTAAAAAGAATACATTTGAATCAGTTCTAATGAGGTGGATGACGCTGGAGCCGATTATACAGAGTGAAGTAAGCCAGAAAGAAAAACACCAATACAGTATACTTACACATATATATGGAATTTAGAATGATGGTAATGATAAACCTGTACGCAAGACAGCAAAAGAGACACAGATGTATAGAATGGCCTTTTGGACTCTGTAGGAGAGGGAGAGGGTGGGATGGGTTGGCAGAGTGGCAGTGTAACATGTGTGATATCAGAAGTGAAATGAATCGCCAGTCCAGGTTTGATGCAGGATGCAGGATGCTTGGGACTGATGCATGGGGATAATCCAGAGAATGGGTGTGGGGCGGGAGGGGGGACGTGGGGGTCGGGATTGGGAGTTCATGTACACTCGTGGCTGATTCATATCGATGCGTAGCAAAATGAATACAGTATTGTAAAGCAAAACAAACTAAAAAAATTAATTAAAAAATTAAAAAAAATAAAAATAAATTTAAAAAAAAAAAGAAGATGCTTGACTTAACAGCATTTGCAAAGTCCCTTTCACTTCTGGGTGACCTGTTCACAGGTTCCAGGGACTGGAAATGTGGACATCTTTAGGGAGCATTGTTTGTCCTTTTATGGGCTCTCTGGGCCACGTAAAGGACCAGT
Source organism: Aepyceros melampus (assembly GCA_006408695.1). Classification (NCBI taxonomy): domain Eukaryota; kingdom Metazoa; phylum Chordata; class Mammalia; order Artiodactyla; family Bovidae; genus Aepyceros; species Aepyceros melampus. The sequence goes on along the minus strand of SJXQ01010679.1, from coordinate 70,882 downwards.
GATCTGAGAATTTTTGGAGCCGCTCTTCTCCTGGGCAAAGAGAGACTTCTGGTCCACACGTGACAGCACCCCGGAGGCAGAGACCTGAAATGGTCCATGTAGCCTTGATGAGCGCTTGCTGCCTGCCAGGTGCTGTGGTTCCAGCTTTACACGCAGCATCTCAGTTCACGCTTTCAGTGACTCTTTGAGGTATGTCAGGCGGTCCCCACTATCTTACAGAGGAGAAAACCAAGGCACAGGGAGAGGAAGGCAACTTGCAGCGGAAGGGACCTGAACCTGGACTCAAAGCCTGTCTGTCTCCCCAAACCTCACTTCTGCCAGGGAAGCACCAATCCTCAGGGACCTGTTACAGGGCAGCTCCAGCTCTGCGTGCACCTGGGCTGGTAGACTCAGTGCCCCTTCCCAGAAGGCCCCACCTCTAGACACTCACTGAGCTCTTGACCTTTCTTCAGGGTCCAGCGTAGTACCCAAGGAACACCCAGATTCTAGCATCAGGGACAGAGCCCTCGGCTGTTTCTGCAGTTCACCCACGGCCACGGTGATGGCCATGGTCTTAAACACCACAGTGCCATCATGCCTGCACATGCTAAGTTGCTTCAGTCGTGTCTGACTCTGTGCGACCCCATGGACTGTAGCTTGCCAGGCTCCTCTATCCCTGGGATTCTCCAGGCAAGAACACTGGAGTGGGTTGCCAGGCCCGCCTTTAAATTGTAGGAGAAACTGCACTTTGGGGGAAGTGCTCTGTGCAGGAAGGTGACCTGCCCTGTTGCCCCTCTGGCCACTCTCTGGCTCTGTGACCCGACGGACACAGCTGGGAGGCTCAGTTCTGCCCAGTGAGCAGGCCACATCAGCCCCGTCCAGGTTGGTGGGTAAAAGGCTGACTGCTGCCAGACTGGAGCGTCGAGGGGAAGAAGGAACACCTGCCATTCCCTAGATGGCATTCCTGGAAAAGGTGAAACCATTTTTGTCAAGTCAGGTGCTCACGGGACAGTTGTTAGGACTGTAAGAAGATATTGGAGGAAGCGGTGGGCAGCATGCTATGGACACAGAGGAAAGGATGTGTCAATGGGTGGGTTCTATGTGCTAATTCCCCACCACCAGCCAGTGCTGCAGACCCCACCCACTCTCAGGCTTATCCTTCCACGCTAGAGCTGAGGCCAACTTCAGGGTGTGCTAGTCAGGATGCAAGTAACAAAGTACCCAATGCACAGCAAGCTCCCAAGGCCGGATCCAGCATACTGCCTGTTTGGATCAATAAAGTTTTATTGGCACATCTATACCCATTCATTGGTGAAGGGCTGTAGCTGCTTTCATGCCTCAGGGGCAAAGGTGAGTAGTTGCAACAGAGAGCTAAAATATGTTCTACTTGACCCTCTACAGAAAATGTTTGCCCACTCTTTGCTTAGATAACAACAACGTTTATCTCCCATAAGAAGTCCAGACAACCACTGAGAGGGAATTCTACTCAATACTCTGTAATTGTCTATATGGGAAAAAAAAATCTTAAAAAGAGTGAATATAGGTATCTGTATAAATGACTCACTTTGCTGTACACCTGAAACTCACGCAACATTGTAAATCAGCTATATTTCGATAAACATTTTCCATTGTCAAAAAGGAGTCCAGAGGAAGACAGCTCCAGGATCAGACAGGGGTACAGCAAGGACCCAACCTCCTTCCATCTCCTTCTTCTGATTCTTGGCTTCTCTTTCTTGGGCTTGTCACTTCATGGTCACAAACTGGCTGCCACGGCTCCAGGCTTGATGACTTCCTCCTACAATCACATTTAGGCAGGAAGAGGGGCAGACCTCCTCCTCATCTCTTTCTTATTAGAGAAATAAATCTTTCCAGGGCTATCCAGCAGAGGCCTCTTACTTCTCATGGTTAAACCAGGGGTCAGCAAACATTTTCTGTAAAGAGCCACAGAGTAAATATGGCAGGTTTTATGGATCATGTATGGTCTCTGCAGCAAATTCTCTTTTGAAACTGTTTTTTAAAAAGGCTTTTAAAAATGTGAAAACCATTCTAGCTCACAGGTGTAGGTTCCCCACACATGGTCTAGAGCTATTCACATGCCCACTTCCATACTGATGACCAGTAAAGGTTGGGGGCAGGGGGTTCACTATACTTGTCTTAGACCAACCACCCAAAAGTGAGTGTTCTAGAAACATCCTCCAAGACAGATAGGCCGCCCTGGCAGCTGTCAGGGAGACAGTGGAATCACTTCCTGTCCCAGGGGGAAGAAGCGATTGGCTGTTGGTTTTTCCCTACGGAGCCGGAGAGCAGACCCCACCTGGAGACTTCCTTCGAGCTGTGTCCCCTGCTTGGCTCCTGATCCAGAGCAGGCAGAGCGCGGCACCTCCTAATGGACAATCTCCTGCACTCTGTATTAACAACCAGGCTTAACGCGCCCTCTTGTGCCTTAAACATGAACGACGGCCCGGAGATGTGGACTAGAAGCGCGCAGAGCAGCTCTACCAATTGTACAGCTCACACCAATTGTACAGTTCTCAGCGCCTGCTGGAAAAACTGACTCACTGGAAAAGGTCCTGATGCTGGGAAAGACTGAAGGCAGGAGGAGAAGGGGACGACAGAGGATAAGATGGTTGGATGGCATCACCGACTGGATGGACATGAGTTTGAGTAAACTCCGGGAGTTAATGAGGAGCAGGGAAGCCTGGCCAGCTGCAGTCCATGGGGTTGCAAACAGCTGGACACGACTGAGTGACTGAACTGAACTGAGCGCCTGCTCACGTTCTGCAATAGTCTAGAGTCCCGAGGGCAGCACACGTGGTCATGCAACCCGTGTGGTGAGGCCCTGGAGCAGAAAGAGGCAGAGCCCCCGCCCTCCCAAGGCAGAGGGTCCATCCAAGAGAGACCCCAGCAAGTAGTGGCAAAGGGCGCCAAGGTGAGCGTCACAGCGGGTCTACTTAGACTGATGTTAGTTTAAAGAGCCACAGAGTAAATATGGCAGGTTTTATGGATCATGTATGGTCTCTGCAGCAAATTCTCTTTTGAAACTGTTTTTTAAAAAGGCTTTTAAAAATGTGAAAACCATTCTAGCTCACAGGTGTAGGTTCCCCACACATGGTCTAGAGCTATTCACATGCCCACTTCCATACTGATGACCAGTAAAGGTTGGGGGCAGGGGGTTCACTATACTTGTCTTAGACCAACCACCCAAAAGTGAGTGTTCTAGAAACATCCTCCAAGACAGATAGGCCGCCCTGGCAGCTGTCAGGGAGACAGTGGAATCACTTCCTGTCCCAGGGGGAAGAAGCGATTGGCTGTTGGTTTTTCCCTACGGAGCCGGAGAGCAGACCCCACCTGGAGACTTCCTTCGAGCTGTGTCCCCTGCTTGGCTCCTGATCCAGAGCAGGCAGAGCGCGGCACCTCCTAATGGACAATCTCCTGCACTCTGTATTAACAACCAGGCTTAACGCGCCCTCTTGTGCCTTAAACATGAACGACGGCCCGGAGATGTGGACTAGAAGCGCGCAGAGCAGCTCTACCAATTGTACAGCTCACACCAATTGTACAGTTCTCAGCGCCTGCTGGAAAAACTGACTCACTGGAAAAGGTCCTGATGCTGGGAAAGACTGAAGGCAGGAGGAGAAGGGGACGACAGAGGATAAGATGGTTGGATGGCATCACCGACTGGATGGACATGAGTTTGAGTAAACTCCGGGAGTTAATGAGGAGCAGGGAAGCCTGGCCAGCTGCAGTCCATGGGGTTGCAAACAGCTGGACACGACTGAGTGACTGAACTGAACTGAGCGCCTGCTCACGTTCTGCAATAGTCTAGGTCCCGAGGGCAGCACACGTGGTCATGCAACCCGTGTGGTGAGGCCCTGGAGCAGAAAGAGGCAGAGCCCCCGCCCTCCCAAGGCAGAGGGTCCATCCAAGAGAGACCCCAGCAAGTAGTGGCAAAGGGCGCCAAGGTGGAGCGTCACAGCGGGTCTACTTAGACTGATGTTAGTGGAAAGGGAAGAGACAGCGAAAGAAGGAAGGGGGGAGGGGAGGAGAGGGGAGGGAAGCAGAGAGAAATAAAATGCAGGTAGGGGTGCCTGGGGGAGAGGGAGGGACCAGCGCAAGAGCCGCAGAGGCCAGATCCTGAAGACCCCGATAGACCACCGTTAGGAGTTTGTGAAAAGTGAAAAAGTTACCCAAGCATGTCTGACTCTCTGCAGCCCTATGGACTGTAGCCCACCAGGTTCCTCTGTCTATGGGATTCTCCAGGCAAGAACACTGGAGAGGGCTGCCGTTCCCTTCTCCAGGGGATCTTCCCGATCCAGGGATCGAACTCAGGTCTCCTCCAGTACTTTCTTTTAAAAGCAACTGGAAGCCACGGAAGGGTTTTAGCAGATGACTTAATTTGATCTACGTTTTTTAGACAACTAAGGTGCCTATTCCCCATGGTGCTTCCTATGTTATTAGGGCAGCGGAAACACCACACTAGAAGTACCGCCCGTTTGAGCATCAAAACACTACATTCACGCTTCTCTGCCCCTCCCCACCGTTTGCTTGGGGTCTGCTCACCAGACCCAAGAGCACCCTCCCCACCAGCTGCCCTGACAGGTCCCACCCCGGCCTCATGCTGGGGACTCTCCTCTTGCGGGAATCCCAGCAAAACACCCTGCTCCTCCAGACCTCTCATGGATCAAGGATGCCCCGCCTCCACCCCGGGAAGGAAGTGAGAGGTGGTGAGGGCACATGGGGGAGGCATCCTTCTTAAAACTAAATAGCTCTCTCAGCTTCCCTGTGAGAGCTCAAAATCTTCCCGGTCCTCCCCTGGGGTGCTGACAGCCACCTCTGACGCATCGCGGGCCCCAGAGCTGTGGACAGAGTCCAATCAGGGCACCTGTTACCCTAGAGGCTGGTCCCACCCCCTCACTTTGGCCTAAAGTGCGAGAGAACTCAGCAGAAAAGGCATCAGCGCCCCCTGCTGGCCGTGCTCTTCTACGGCAACGCCCACAATCCCACTGAAGAACCAGCTGTTTCCAGCAGCGTCCTCCTTCACCGCTTCACCATTTGAACTTGTGACCAACCTAGACAACATATTAAAAAGCAGAGACATTACTTTGCCAACAAAGGTCAGTCTCATCAAAGCTATGGTTTTTCCAGTAGTCATGTGATGTGAGAGTTGGCCTATAAAGAAAGCTGAGTGCCGAAGAATTGATGCTATTGAACTGTGGTGTTGGAGAAGACTTTTGAGAGTCCCTTGGACTGCAAGGAGATCCAACCAGTCCGTTCTAAAGGAGATCAGTCCTGGGTGTTCATTGGAAGGACTGATGCTGAAGCTGAAACTCCAATACTTTGGCCACCTAATTCAAAGAACTGACTCATTGGAAAAGACCCTGATGCTGGGAAAGATTGAAGGCAGGAGGAGAAGGGGACAACAGAGGATGAGATGGTTGGATGGCATCACCAACTCAATGGACATAAGTTTGAGTAAACACCGGGAGTTGGTGATGGACAGGGAGGCTTGGCGTGCTGCAGTCCATGGGGTCGCAGAGTCAGACACGACTGAGCGACTGAACTGAATTGTAGCAATTTACAACAGGGTGAAAAAGGAGACATTCTTCCGTGAATGTAGTGGTCTGTACACACATCCCCAAGCAATCATTTCATGGTTATATTCACTGAATTGCATTTCTTCATGAGATGATATGTCTAATAGAGAGGGAAATGCAACAGGGTTTTTAAAAAAGGTTTATTGGTCCTGATGCTACAACTTCCTCACGATGCAATTGTGGTCAAAGATTCCCTCCATTCTAATAGAGTAGGAATTCTTATCCAGCGAGGTTAGGGAGCTTCTGAGACTTCATAGACAGACCCTGGAGGTGCTTGTAAACTTGAAGGGTTATGCAGTTAGGGAGGCGCGAGTAGTGATTGCTTCAGCTGGACTTCACGATGACATTTACCCTGGGGAGATATAGGAGGCTAATGTGACCTCCGGATACAAACGTCTAGACAGATGCTGGTGGAAGTGATGTCTTTTGTAAGGCACACCCACATGCCACGGGGCTAGTTGTGATCCTGGGAGTCCAAATCCAAAGTTTTTGCTCTCCCACTTGACCTTACCAACAGCTGTGGTACCCAAAAACCACAAGTTCAAATCATCACTTGATGGATGAGCTCAAGCTGTCAAACATACATCCTCCTCCCCAATCTGGTTGCAACAAGTGAGAACAGGTGAGTAAGAGATTTTTCTGGTAACTTGACTGCCCAAGACATCAGTCTTCACAGTAAAGAACCACGTGGGAAAACAAACCCATGTCAGGTTTCTGATGGACGTGGAATCATCCCTGGGGAGCGAGTTGGGTGATGTTTACAAACTAATGGCATTGCACTACTCCACCTCTGGGATCTACCTGCTGCCAAGGAGACCACACAGCGGTGACCTGGACTCCCTTCTCCCAACGATGATGGGTGAATATTGCAAGTTCACCTTGTTTGACGATTTTAGTCCATCTTCCTTACACTGGCTTTCTTTCCTTCTCTTTCAAATGCTTTTATTATGAAATATGTCAAGTATATCAAGAAGCACAGAAGAAAACATATGAATGCTTCTATACCGGTCGCTTTCCCAAAGATGTCAGACATTTCAGACACCGCATGTACTTGGATGCAAGTACAGAACTGGTTAGTCTCCACCCCAGTTCTGGCCCTTCACTTCCTCCCAGCCCACAGGGAACCACTACGCTAAACTTAAAGTGCCTCTTTCTTCATATGTGTTTATAATTTTACTGTCTATCGATGTAACCCCAAAACATCAGAAATTGTTTTGCCTGTTTTAAAACACTATATTAATGGTATCATATCAGTTATAGTTTTCAGAAATTGTTTTCCTGTTTTAAAATGCTATATTATGGTATCATATCAGTTATAGTTTTCAGAAATTGTTTGCCTGTTTTAAAATGCTATATTAATGGTATCATACCAGTTATAGTTTTATGCTATTTCATTCTTTTTTTTCGGCTATGCCTCAAGGCATGTAGGATCTTAGTTCCCTAACCAGGATTGAACCCTGGCCCCCTGAAATGCTGCAGTGGAAGCATGGAGTACTAACCACTGGACAGCCAGGGAAATCCTGCTACTTAATACTTATTTCAGCATTGTCTTGTGGGATTACCCAGGTTGATACACATTCTGGCTCGTTCATTTCTCACTCCTGTATAATATTCCATTGCCAGAATAATCCATAATTTATTGATACTCCTAATCAATGGCCATTTAGGCTGTTTTCAGTTTTTCCCGATGACAAGGGCTATTGCTGTGGACATTTATGAACACATCTCCTACGTGTGACGAACACATGTGAGAGAGGGTACGTCTGGGGCACACACCCACAGAGGAGTGGTTGCTAGATCCCAAGGAATGTGCACCTTCAGCCCTAATCAATATTACCAATTGTTCTTCAGTCTGGTTTTACCAGTTTGCTCTCCTACCACCCATGTCCATGAGTTTCCTTTCTTTCATATCTTGTTGACAACCTTTGCCAATGATGAATGGGAAATGGTATCTCATTATTATTTTAATTTGTATTACTCTTATTCTAGCCCTGAGATATGGACACTTGTTAACTGCACACTCTGCTTCCTATTCTGGAAATCACATTAATATCAAGGTAGTGAATTTTCCTTGGTGCCTAAGCAGGTTGAGTCAGGATGCTTGACTTCTCATGGGTTGAAGCTGCCTGGCTAGAATAGCCACCCCTGATGCTGTGGGCTCTTCTTGTTTAGGGAAAAGAGATGACCCATTTTTAAGAATACTCCCAAATGCCCTGAGCCGCAGAAGACTGTGCTGACTTTTCTGAGCTCTAATGGTGCTCAGAAGAGGTGCTTTGAAGGAGGTCGCCATTATCTTCATTTCCTCCACCATAGTTTGCTGTGCTGCTGCTAAGTCACTTCAGTCATGTCCGACTCTGTGTGACCCCATAGACGGCAGACCACCAGGCTCCCCCGTCCCTGGGAATCTCCAGGCAAGAACACTGGAGTGGGTTGCCATTTCCTTCTCCAATGCATGAAAGTGAAAACTAAAAGGGAAGTCGCTCAGTCATGTCCGACTCTTCACGACCCCATGGACTGCAGCCTACCAGGCTCCTCCATCCATGCGATTTTCCAGGCAAGAGTACTGGAGTTGGGGGCCATTGCCTTCTCCATAGTTTGGCCCCAGGTAAATAACAGGGCGGGTACACAGCTCTACCCATCAACAGAAAATTGGATTAAAGATTTACTGAGCATGGCCCTGTCCATCAGAACAAGACCCAGTTTCCCCCTCCATCAGTCTCTCCCATCAGGAATCTTCCATAAGCCTCTTATCCTTCTCCATCAGAGCACAGACAGACTGAAAACCACAATCACAGAGAGCTAACCCATCTAATCACATGGGCCACAGTCTTGTCTAACTCAAGGAAACTATGGGCCATGCCCTGTGGGGCCATCCATGGCAGACGGGTCATGCTGGAGAGGTCTGACAGAATGTGGTCCACTAGAGAAGGGAATGGCAAACCACCTCAGTATTCTTGCCTTGAGAACCCCATGAACAGTATGAAAAGGAAAAATGATAGGATACTGAAAGATGAACTCCCCAGGTCAGTAGGTGCCCAATATGCTACTGGAGATCAGTGGAGAAATAACTCCAGAAAGAATGAAGAGATGGAGTCAAACCAAAAACAACCCCCAGTTGTGGATGTGACTGGTGATGGAAGCAAGGTCTGATGCTGTAGAAAGCAATATTGCATTGGAGCTTGGAATGTTAGGTCCATGAATCAAGGCAAATTGGAAGTGTTCAAACAGGAGATGGCAAGAGTGAACATCAACATTTTAGGAATCAGCGAACTAATCTGGACTGGAATGAGTGAATTTGACTCAGATGACCATTATATCTGCTACTGTGGGCAGGAATCCCTTGAAAAAATGGAGTAGCCATCATGGTCAACAAGAGAGTCCAAAATGCAGTACTTGGATGCAGTCTCAAAAACGACAAAATGATCTCTGTTCGTTTCCAAGGCAAACCATTCAATATCACGGTAATCCAAGTCTATGCCCCAACCAGTAATGCTGAAGAAGCTGAAGTTGAACAGTTCTGTGAAGACCTACAAGACCTTTTAGAACTAACACCCAAAAAAATATATCCTTTTCACTATAGGGAACTGGAATGCACAAAGTAGGAAGTCAAGAAACACCTGGAGTAACAGGCAAATCTGGCCATGGAATACAGAATGAAGCAGGGCAAAGGCTAATAGAGTTCTGTCAAGAGAACACACTGGTCATAGCAAACACCCTCTTCCAACAACACAAGAGAAGACTCTACACATGGACATCACCAGATGGTCAACACCGAAATCAGGTTGATTATATTATTTGCAGCCAAAGATGGAGAAGCTCTATACAGTCAGCAAAAACAAGACTGGGAGCTGACTGTGGCTCAGATCATGAACTCCTTACTTATTGCCAAATTCAGACTTAAATTGAAGAAAGTAGGGAAAACCACTAGACCATTCAGGTATGGCCTAAATCAAATCCCTTACAATTATACAGTGGAAGTGACATAGATTCAAGAGATTAGATCTGATAGACAGAGTGCCTGATGAACTATGGACGGAGGTTCATGACATTGTACAGGAGGCAGTGATCAAGACCATCCCCAGGAAAAAGAAATGCAAAAAAGGCAAAATGGCTGTCTGAGGAGGCCTTACAAATAACTCTGAATAGAAGAGAAGCCAAAAGCAAAGGAAAAAAGGAAAGATATACCCATCTGAATGCAGAGTTCCAAAGAACAGCAAGAAGAGATAAGAAAGCCTTCCTCAGTGATCAGTGCAAAGAAATAGAGGAAAACAATAGAATGGGAAAGACTAGAGATCTCTTCAAGAAAATTAGAGACACCAAGGGAACATTTCATTCAAAGATGGGCTCAATAAAGGAAAGAGATGTATGGACCTAACAGAAGCAGAAGATATTCAGAAGAGGTGGCAAGAATACACTGAAGAATTATACAAAAAAGATCTTCATGACCCAGATAATCACGATGGTGTGATCACTCACCTAGAGCCAGACATTCTGGAATGGGAAGTCAAGTGGGCCTTAGAAAGCATCACTAGGTACAAAGCTTGTGGAGGTGATGGAATTCCAGGTGAGCTATTTCAAATCCTGAAAGATGATGCTGTGAAAGTGCTGCACTCAATATGCCAGCAAATGTGGAAAACTCAGCAGTGGCCTCAGGACTGGAAAAGGTCAGTTTTCATTCCAATTCCAAAGAAAGGCAATGCCAAACAATGCTCAAACTACCACACAATTGCACGCACCTCACACTAGTAAAGTAATGCTCAAAATTCTCCAAGTCAGTCTTCAACAGTACATGAACTGTGAACTTCCAGATGTTCAAACTAGATTTATAAAAGGCAGAAGAACCAGAGATCAAATTGCCAACACCTGCTGGATCATCGGAAAAGCAAGAGAGTTCCGGAAAAACATCTACTTCTGCTTTATTAACTAAGCTAAAGACTTCGACTGTGTGGATCACAACAAACTGTGGAAAATTTTGAAAGAGACAGGAATACCAGACCACCTGACTCGCTTCTTGAGAAATCTGTATGCAGGTCAGGAAGCAACAGTTAGAACTGGACATGGAACAACAGACTGGTTCCAAATCAGGAAAGGAGTATGTCAAGACTGTATATTGTCACCCTGCTTATTTAACTTCTGTGCAGAGTACATCATGAGAAACACTGGGCTGGCAGAAGCAAAAGCTGGAATCAAGATTGCTGGGAGAAATATCAATAACCTCAGATATGCAGATGACATCACCCTTATGGCAGAAAGTGAAGAGGAACTAAAAAGCCTCTTGATGAAAGTGAAAGAGGAGAGTGAAAAAGCTGGCTTAAAACTCAACATTCAGAAAACTAAAATCATGGCATTGAATCCCATCACTTCATGGCAAATAGATGGGGAAACATGGAAACAGTGACAGACTTTATTTTCTTGGCTCCAAAATCTTTGCCAGTGGTGACTGCAGCCATGAAATTAAAAGATGCTTGCTCCTTGGAAGAAAAGTTATGACCAACCTAGACAGCATATTAAAAAGCAGAGATGTTACTTTGCCAACAAAGGTCTGTGTAGTCAAAGCTATGGTTTTTCCAGTAGTCATGTATGGATGTGAGAGATGGACCATAAAGAAAGCTGAGTGCTGAAGAACTGATGCTTTTGAACTGCGGTGTTGGGAAAGACTCTTGAGAGTCCCTTCGACAGCAAGGAGATCCAACCAGTCCATCCTAAAGGAAATCTGTCCTGACTATTCATTGGAAGGACTGGTGCTGACGCTGAAACTCCAATACTTTGGCCACCTGATGTGAAGAATTAACTCATTGGAAAAGACTCTGATGCTGGGAAAGATTGAAGGTAGGAGGAGAAGGGGACAACAGAGGATGAGATGGTTGGATGGCATCACCGACTCAATGGACATGAATTTGAGTAAACTCCAGGAATTGGTGATGGACAGTGAGGCCTGGCGTGCTGCAGTCCATGGGGTCGCAAAAAGTTGGACACAACTGAGCAACTGAACTGAACTGAGCTGAACTAATAGTATCCTGTGTCTACGTCAAAACCACCGAGCCTGGACCAGTTGTTTCCAACACTACTGTGATTCCCTGTATCTCTTTGTCAGGGCTTAAAACCCACAGGCTGAGGCCCCAGGGCTGTATTGGTGGATACTGATAGAACAGGGAGAAATTAATGTCAACCAAAATGGGATCTCTTGGAGAAACCAGCATTCACATAGGGTTGTCTCACACAGGCTCATTTACTAATATGCCTAGAGACTCAGGAGAAGATGCTTGCCAGGGTATCATTTATAAAAGCAAACAAACAAGCAAGCAAACCACACACATGTCTCTAAGTGTCCAACATCAGGGTTTGACTAAATCAGCTATGGCACAGCCCTCCAAGGAATATACTTTGAAGCTGTCTAAAGTCATGTTAAGAAGAGAACACAGTGTCTAGGAATGCCCTTCAGGAGTCTCTACTTGGGGTCCATGGGCTCCTAAGATGCTTCTGGAAAATGATCAGCATCACCTGAGATGCTTATTTAAGCATTCAGGACCGAACTCCAGCCCAATGGAAGCTGACCTTTCACTGAGGAGGCAGGAATCCTAACAGACACCCTAAATGATTCTAATGCACTCAACCATGTGAGAATAAGTGCCATGGGAACCTTGAAATACCCTGGTGTCTTAAGATTTAAAAAGCAAGTCACATGCAAATACAATACGTATAAAAACAACTGTTTGTGCTTATGTGAGTGCATATGTGAGTCTATGTGCAATAATGGGTACCCAGTTACCAAAAATTAACAGCAATTTATTCTAGATTGCAAATTCTCAACCCAGGGACTATTAACAATCGGAGCCAGATAATTCTTTGTGATGGAGGCAGTCCAGTGAGAACCTCTTTCCCGGCCTCTACCCATGAGTTGCCAGTCATGCCCCCTGTTGCTGAATGCAGAAGCAACTGCAGAATGAGAAGTACCATTTATGCTACGGCTGTTTGTTTACAAGTTTGTCTCCTGCACCAGACTCTTGAGATTGAAATAGATTATCTAGACAGGCCTCTGCTGGAATCGGTTTTATAATTTCTGTAGCACTAGAAATTTACCACTCAAAACGTCCCCTAGTCACTTGTGCTATTTATCTGATTTTGCTGCTGCTGTTCAGTTGCTAAATCGTGTCTGGCTCCTTTGCGACCCCGTGGACAGAGGACCCACCAGGCTCCTCTGTCCATGCGATTTCCTAGACAAGAATACTGGAGTGGGGTGAAGAATACTGGAGCTCTCCTCCAGGGAATCTTCCCAACCCAGGGACTGAACCCAAGTTTCTAACGTCTCTTGCATTGGCAGGTGGGTTCTTTACCACTGAGCCACCTGGGACATGCCAGGGTATACCCACCAGTATACTAAAGAGGAAGACATAATGCCCCCTAGTGGTTAACAAAAATGTCTCCAGACATGCCCAAATTGCCCGGGAAGGCAAGATCACCCCCAGTTGAGAATCACCGCTGTAGATGGAAATTATAACAGATAATGTTTTACTTTGTTTTTTAGTATCTCTGCCCATTACTTAGTTTTTTTTCTAAAATTAATATAAAGTATTTCAGTCATGTAAAAATTTGAGTGTTTCTTAATGTCCCACTCTCTGTGCTGTCAAAAAAGAAAGAAAAAAAAAAACACTCAGATGAAAAGATGTTCACATTAGTATTTACAGTAAGTACACTGATTTTATTATGACTTTAAAAGATGTAAGAAAAAGCATATACAAAGCCATGCCAAATGTCACTATTCCTTCAGAGGCTTTAAACTATGTATAACCTTTGGATAAGCATTTCAATTTTAAGGCTATATCTTAAAGAAACAATCCTAAATATAAAAACTGTTTTACATACATGGTTGATTTTTGCAGAGTCACTTATAAAAACAAAAAGTTATAAGCACTCTAAAACCAACAGTAAGAAAAATGAAGTTAATTACAGTGCTTGATGGACTAAAACATGAAAACGATATTTACAAAGAGTTTATAACAAAGAGGGGAGAAGGTTAATGCCATATTGTTAAACAGTGAGGGGAAATACATACAAAACTGAATATGTTGCCTATCAGTAGCAAGTATAACAAAACAGCAATAAAAAGAATCCTTTGCTTTCAAACAACTAAAAGAAACACATCAATCAAGTTGTTAGAAAAATGACTGTCAAGATCTTTATCAATTTTATATCTATATGAGATGGCAGCTGTTCACTAAACTTACTGTGATAAACATTTTACAATGTAAGACAAATAATTAATGTATACCTTAATACAGTACTGTATGTCAATTACATATCAATAAAACTGGGGAAAATGTCAATTAAACATTAAAAATGAGTGTCAATTTAAAAAATTATTATTAATTAAACATCCTAGTTTCTCTCTATTCTTCTGAAACAACCAAATTTTCTAAAATAGGCCTATATATCTTTATAGTGAGAGGAAGACGTAAAGATGTATTTTTAAAAAAACTTCAGAATGATTACAATGAAAATGTGCCATAATTTCAGGTGAGAAATATGTCTTTATATTGATCTATACACAGTTTTCCATCCAGATGAAAAAATAACTTTGTTCAAAAAATTAGACATAAAATATTTTAAAATTAAAAATCTTCAAAAGTACAATATAAAATAAATGGAATTGTAGCTGCATTCACAGTTCTGAGAAGGGTAAAATTTAAGGGTGATTAGACTATGCAGATGGTCAGAAAAAGACTGTATATTGTAACATGATAAAAGAAAGGTATTTTAATGAAAAACAAACTGGATATATATTTTTCCAACCTGCAACCACATTCTTTGGAAACAAAGGATCTCATTTTGAAGGAGATCAAATTTGGGTTTGATTAGAATTAACTAACCAAGGGCAGATTTCAGCCACCTCATCAATTTTGATCTAACTCGTTTACACTCATCCAGGGTGATGGGCAATTCCAGCTCAGGGGAAAAGCAATTATCACAGACAAAAGGGGCTCTTCTCGCATCTGTAAGGCAATATTTGCCCGACCTCGCCATTCCCAGGTGGCTCCACCGAATTCTCTTGTTAGCGCTCCCCTCCGTCTTTGATGTGGACACAGATTATATCTTACAATAGACCTCAAAGAGGGAGGCAGCTGCGTGCATTCGGTAGAAAATAGAAAAGGGCATGGCCAGGTTGACCACAATTATCCAGGGTTCAAAGCCAAAGACAATTTCCTCCAATCCGTTGTCATACTCAGGGCGGCAGCCAAAGGCGGGAGGGATCCAGAGCTGCAAGAGAAGAGGAGAGAGTCCCAGCGGCTGCCAGGGGTCCCACAAACCCTGGTGCTGACCTGAACTCAGGGCAACCGAGTCACACGCGACACAGCCAAACAGCCCCACCCGTTGTCTCCCATATCCGTGCAGCCAGCCAGTGCACTGAGCCCCAGTTCTGCATGAATGCTCTTCAGACTCACCTGCTTCTCTCCATCCTCATAGCCCTCACCTTGGCTCCCCACCTGGACTGCTGCAAAGCCTCCCAAGACCGCCCACTCCAGGGGGCACCTTCGATCCATCTCCCCGCGACCCCCGCAATGTGTCTGCAGGGATGATCTTTATAAAGCACACATCTGACCTCGTCACTCCTCTGCGGGTCACTCCCCAGGGCTCCGTATGCCTTCAGGAGAAAGTCCAAATCTCCTCAATAATTAGACAGCTGCCCATGTCTTCACATCCTTTATCACTCATTTCTCTCTGCCTTGCCGGACTGTGCACAGCCCCCAAATATGCCTTTCTTTCCCCAGTCTTCAGGGCTTTGCTGCTGCCTCTTCCTCTATCAAGGACTCCCTGTCTTCCTTCTCCTGCTCAGTCTACCTTCTTCCAAGTCTGGAGACACCTCCCCTTGCAGGAAGCCCTCCTCGATCCAACAGGTCAGGCAGAAACCTCCTCTGTCTTCCCACAGCCCCACTGTGTTTTCCCACAGTGGTGCTCCCTATTTCTCCTCACCCATCTGTACATATCACCGTTGGTGCTTGCCGATCCTGGGCCCGTGGGTCTGGGCTGATGGTCTTTTCTCTGGCTTGTCCTTGGCTTAGAAAGACAGCCCAGGCCCTGCCCACATCCTCCTGACCAGGGGGAGAAGCACTGCCTTGGAGCCAGTCATGGGTTCCTGCCACTTACAGACTATAATTTAACCTCTCCAGGCCTTGGTTTCCTCATCTGTAAAATGGGAATATTAACACCTGTCTCAGGGGCTCAGATGAGAATAAGATGGCACCTAAATCCACAAAACATAAAGCAATAACCTATTATATTTGTTGCTCGTGGAACCTATACCTTGGTTCCCCCTTCTCAGCCTTCCAGTTCCAGCTTCTCCTCCACCTCCCCTTAAATTCTCAGGCTCCTAGACCTGCTTCTCTCTCACACCAACACTTCTGCAACTTCCTCCATCCCCACACTGTGGCAGGCAGCCTCTCAGGTAACCCCCTGCAAAGGTCCCACCTCCTGGGATTCCCGTTCCGTGGAGCCCCCTCAAAGCTGTGAATTGGACTGATCCAAAAGAATATGACACCAGTCATGGGATGTCACTACTGAGGTTACATTGCAAAAGGACTCTGAAGTCCATCTTGCTCACCCCCTCCCACAAGAATGGAAGCCAGCTGCCACATGAGCCACCAGAGGAAGCCAGATTCCATGTGAGCCACCCTATGGAGAGGCCACATAGCCAGGAACTGTGAGCCGGTGAGTCCCAGGCTCACAGCCAGCAAGGAACTCAAGCCCTCAGCCCAACAACTCACCAGGAACTGAGTCCACATGTATGAGCCACATAAACTCACAGCCACATACGTGAGTTTAGAAACAGACCCCTTTCCCCAAAAAACCAACCCAGGAAATGACTGCACCCCCAGCAGACAGTTTGACTACAGCCTGTGAGGGACCCTGAGCAGAGTCACCCAGCTAAGCCACGCTCAGCTTCCTGACCCAGAACAGCTGTGCAATGATAAATGTCTGTTGTGTTAAGCTGCTGAGTTGGGGGTCATTTCTTACACAGCAGTGGGTAAGTGATACAAGTGACTTTCACTCACATCTCCACACAGAAGCCTCTCAGGCTTATATCTCTAGCCCTGGGTTCTGGGTTCTGGGTCCTTAGAGGTATTTCTCCCACGCAAGCTGGTTCTTCTGGCCTCCTTGGCTGGCTCCACTTCCTTTGCTGTCTCTCATTGTTGGCTGGTCCCACGGCTCATTTATTCCCGGATCCTCTCTTCCCTACACTCATGACCCCGGTGATCTCACCCAGTCCGAGTTGTAAACACCAGCTTTGGGCCCAGGACTTCCCAATCCAAATCACCAGCCTGGTCTACCCTCAGAATTCCAGGCTCATATATCTCATAGGCTACTCAGCTGTCTACAACATATCTCAAATTCAACATTACTTTCCCATTTCTCCCCGTCTCCTCGGCAACACCTTCTTCCCAGGGGCTCAACAAAACTCCAGTGTCATCCTGGTCTTCTGATTCGCTCTCATAACCACTCACCTACCATCTGACCCATCAGTAGTCTTGACAACACTGCCTCTGAAACAGCATCCTCAATCCACCCATCTCTCTCCACTCCACCTGCCAGGCCGCAACCCCCATCTCTCACCTGGACCGTCAGTGGCCCCCCACCCTGCTTATGCTCTCAGCCCACAGTCTATTCACCACTCAGCACCAGATTATTTATGTAAGATGGTGTTCCTTTCCTGGTTAAACTCCCAAAGGCTTCACAGCATATTTTTTAAAAAATAATCTACCCCTACACTGTATGGATGTGAGAGTTAGACTGTGAAGAAGGCTGAGCGCCAAAGAATTGATGCTTTTGAACTGTGGTGTTGGAGAAGACTCTTGAGAGTCCCTTGGACTGCAAGGAGATCCAACCAGTCCATTCTGAAGGAGATCAACCCTGGGATTTCTTTGGAAGGAATGATGCTAAAACTGAAACTCCAGTACTTTGGCCACCTCATGGGAAGAGTTGACTCAGTGGAAAAGACCCTGATGCTGGGAGGGATTGGGGGCAGGAGGAGAAGGGGATGACAGAGGATGAGATGGCTGGATGGCATCACTGACTCGATGGACGTGAGTCTGAGTGAACTCCGGGAGTTGGTGATGGACAGGGAGGCCTGGCGTGCTGTGATTCATGGGGTCACAAAGAGTCAGACACGACTGAGCAACTGAACTGAACGGAACTGACACAGAATGGCAGAGCCCTCTGTTAGATGATTCCTTACCAGCCCCCAACCCTGCTGCCCAGATTGCCCCCCACCCGCCCACATGGTCACATGCACCTCCTCCTCTTCTGGAAGGAGGCAAGCTCTCCTACCCAGCATTTTGCATGGCTCTCTCCTCTACCTGGAGCACCCATGGCTCCTTCTCTGTTCAGCCCTGGGCTCTAATCCCACCTCCTGAGAGAGCCTTTCACACCAGTCCGGCCTTCTGATCAACCTCAGGCATCCAAGCACCACCGCACACACCCTCCCTTGTAGTTCTCTGCAGGGTACGCACCACGATGGGCGTTTTTTTCCTACTTGACTGTTGTTGCAGTCCTGCCATCTGGTCTGTAAGCCCCATAGGAGGAAGATCAATACCCAGAAGGGCACGTGGTAGCCTTGTGACTCACAGCAGTGCTGTGAGTAGGCAACCACAGCTCTATTTTCAGGAAGGGAGGAAGAAAGGGAAGGAGGGTGGGAGGGAAAATGAGAAGAAGAGACTATAAGCCTCTTTCCTGAAATCCAGGCCTTTCCGTCTGCTGTGAAGTTGGCTACAATTCTTGCTACTCATCCCCTTGGGAGGCAGACCTCTGCCCCTTCCCTTGAGTCTGGATGGATGCTGTCACTGCTGGACCCATAAAATCCAGTAGAAACGGTGCCATGCAATGTCCACACCAGGCCTTAAAAGACTGATCGCCAGTACAGGTTCCATGCATGAGACAGGGTACTCAGGGCCGGTGCAGCGGGATGACCCTGAGGGATGGGATGGGGAGGAAGGTGGGAGGGGGGGTCAGGATGGGGGACACATGTACACCCATGGCTGATTCATGTGACTGTATGGCAAAACCACTACAATATTGTAAAGTAATTCGCCTCCAATAAAAATAATTAATTTACAAAAAAAATAAAAAGACTGGCACTTCCAATCCCCTGGAAGCTTGGCTCTGGGGTACTGAGCCGCAATCTAAGAAGTCCACCTCCCCCAAGATCACCGTGCTGGAGAACTCCCGTGCAGATGCTACAACCAGAATCCCAGCTGAATCCAGCCTTTCAGCCTCCCCCACCCATGGTGCCAGATCGTGGACTTTCCACCCTACCACCAGCTTCAGTTGATACAGTGAGGAACAGAAAAGTCCTGCCAAGCCCTGCCAGCTTCCCTAACCCACAGAGTCATCGGATATAATAAAATGGTTGTTGCTTTTGTCATGCATTTGGTTACACAGCAATAGAAAGTCAAAAAAAAAAAAAAAACTATTGGTGATATCTAGAGAGACCTTACCATTGAATTTGTTCAGTACTAAACTTACCTTCTCCCTGAGCCCCCCTCCAAAGTCTGCTCCCCATACAGAGACCCCAACCTCCATAAATAGCATCACCATCCACCCAGGAACTCAAGTCAAATGAACCTGAGGGTCCTCACACCAAGTGAGATAAATCCTACACAATTGTCCCCATCCCCGCTGGCACTGCCCTGGTTCAAGTTCCCATCATTTCCTCTCTGGGTAGCTTCGGAGGCTTCTGTATCAGCTTCCTTGATCTTTGATCTTATCTCTCTCCATCCTTCCTGCACACTGCTGCAAGGACATCATTCCAAAACACAAAGGCTGAGAAGGTCCTCTACCACCCTCAGCATGAAGACAGGACTCAGGCAGGCTTATGAAGCTCTGCTTGAGCCAGATCCTCTAACCACACACTCCATCCTGCTTCCTGCTCTGCTTCACACATATGGAATTCATGCTAAGCTGCTAGTGCTCCCCAAACAGGCCTTGGGATCCTATGTCTCTGTGCCTTTGCACATCATGTGCTCTCTGCCCCAAGGCTTTTCCTTGCCTTGACTACAGTTGGCAGACTTCCAACCATTCATAGAGGCTGAGACAGGCAGTACTGAGAGGCTGTCTGTACATCTTCATCTTCCTTTTCACCTTCCATCATAGGGGCTAGAAAGCAAAGCATCCACTTCCCCATCCTCCCTGGCAGTTAGGAGTGTTCACATCAATCACAGACATTGCCTGGCACCAGTCCTTCCCTCTGTCTTCCTGTCTTGAACACAGGCATGATGCCTGGTGTTGCTGCAGCCATCCTATAACCATGTGGCAACAAGAACTACACCAGCGACAGTCAAGCAGAAAGGTGAACAGTGCCTAGATCCTTGATGATAGGGTTCAGCTGCCAGGCCAACCCTGAGCAGCCAACTTCCAGAATTCTTAAGACTGAAAATACTGCTTATCAAGCTTTCTACTGCTGCTGCTAAGTCGCTTCAGTCATGTCCGACTCTGTGTGACCCCATAGACGGCAGCCCACTAGGCTCCTCCATCCCTAGGATTCTTCAGGCAAGAACACTGGAGTGGGTTGCCATTTCCTTCTCCAGTGCATGAAGTGAAAGTGAAGTCACTCAGTCGTGCCCGACTCTTAGCAATCCCATGGACTGGAGCCCACCAGGCTCCTCCATCCATGGGATTTTCCAGGCAAGAGTACTGGAGTGGGGTGCCACTGCCTTCTCAGAAGCTTTCTACTACTTACAACCAAAAGCACTCTTAATTGAGACTGTGTCTCACCTTAAGCATCCCTTGCTCATTCAAGTCCCTCCCTGAATCCACACTCCCATTCTACCTTGCACAGAGTCCTATCCCAGCATTTGCCATCTTCACTGCATTATATTTTTTTTCCTTGTCTCCTTCTCCCACAAATACTATGACCTTTTTGAGGAAAGAGATTGAGTTTTATCACCTTTAATTCTTAGTTCCCACCCCAGCCCCTGGCATACAGATATTTAGTAAATGGATTTATATTGACAGAATATAAGCCTATGTTCCGGCCTAATATTTTAACCTTACACTTAAGTTATTTTGATTATAAGCTGCCTTCACTCCTCATTCAAAAACAGCAGGGAAAACAGATCTATCAATTTTTTTACATAAAGAAATAATGATGCAGATTACCGAAATATTGCAGAGGAACAAAAAAGCTGCAATATTCCTCAAGACTCTTCTCTGGGCATTGCCCTGCAGAAAACAGGAATGGCAGGCTGAGCCCTGGGCCCTTTCCCAGCTCTTATCCTCTTTCTCTTTGCCACCGACTTCTCTCAGACATGTATTTCCATTGGCCGCAGGCGGCATCTCGCTGGCCTGGGGAGCCATGTCCCTGGCCGTAGGTCCATTCCTGAGGCAGGAAGAAGGGAGAGACGTGGCATTGCCATTGTAGACTGTGACCACCCGCAGGGTTCTAATGTCTTCGGAGAGCCTCCCTGGCTCTCGGTGAATGGACTCGATGATGAAGAGGTTCTGGATGTATTTCTCAACAACCGCCAGGATGGAGTAGGGCAGGTTGTACCAGGTGTACGGGGGGCGGGACTCGGCGCAAAGGATGGCCAGGATGGAACCCCAGGAGATGAACCAGGACCAGAGGCGGTGCCCACCAGCAGGTCCACGTCCAGTTTGCGGGCCGGGTTTTTGGACTCGTCTAGTCTCTGCTCATCTAGCCTATAAATCCGGATGCCAACCAGCCCTGCCGCCCCCATAAGCATCAGCAAGATGATGGCATACAGGTAGAACATGATGAGTGCCGCCTCGCTCTTGGTTTTGGAACGGCCGATCTGGATCAGATACACCACCACGACCCCGATGGTGGTGGCCAGCGCGGTCAGGCCCAGGACCGAGCCCAGCAGGACCCCGTGCGACCTGAACTGCATCTTCCGATGCTGGTGACTGTCGACTTTGCGCCCGATGTTTTTCCACAGGACGTAGAGCATCGTGGAGGCCAGGATCTGATACTCTATGTTGAAAGGATAGAGGTAGTACATCCCGTGGGAGATGGCCAGGCAGAGGGTCGGGGGCGTGCAGTTGCACGGAGGCGTGTGGTCGTCTAAAACTAGGGGAGGCAAATCACAGGAGAGGGCGATTAGCATGTTCGTGTGATGACATGGAAAAGCACAAAGAAATATTGTCACTGTGGATGCATGCCTAGGTTTGCCCATTGAATGAAAAGCTCTGTGTCATGGCTTATTGTCATGCTGAATATCCTGTCTAACTTGACAGCCATGAACGTCCCCCAGAGAGTACTAATTACGTGAATTAGATCTTTTCCAGACATCAGAATGTTGTCCAACCATTGGAAATGGTATTGTAGAAATCTACTTACCAACACACAAAGATGTTCAGAGGATATTGGTGAACAAAAGCAGCTTGCCAAAGAGGCTAGAGCATGACTTTGTTTTTATAAGTTATAGATATAAAGGTGACATAGAGAGACAGGGAGATAGACAGACATAGAAGAAGTCTGGAAGGCCACACACTAAAATGTTAGCAATGGCTATTGCTGGGTAGAAAAACAGCAGGTGGTTTTTCTTTGGTTTACTTTTCTATTTTCTTTCTTTCAGTAAAACAAACATCTCAAAGTATCTTTTTTGCAGTTTTATTGAGATTAATAGACATATTTGTGTAAGTTTTCCTTTAGATTTTGCTTCACTGTATTTTCTAAGCTTTATATATGAATATGATTGACATGTATTATTTTTAAATTACTTTTTTAAAAAACAACCTTGTGAGGGAAAATGCCTCTTATTAGTAAAGATTTTCCTCTTGAGACTATCTGAAGCCAGCAAGTGTGGCAAGAGACAAGTCCCATCTTCTGGAAGAAACTTGTTGATCGTATAAAGGACCATTTCACAACAAGGAGGGGAAATGCTGTAAGTAAATAATTAAATATGCAACAAAAGCCTTAAAGATGGTGTAAAGTCTATGGCCTGTAATTCCAAGCTATTCTAGGGGACAAGTCAAAAATATAATCAAAGCATTAGGTAAAATTTTGTTGTGTGTTTCTGAGAAAGAAACGGAAGCACTCAATGTGGCACAATTTAGAAAGCATTAGATGGATTTTATGGCACCCCACTCCAGTACTCTAGCCTGGAAAATCCCATGGATAGAGGAGCCTGGTGGGCTGCAGTCCATGGGGTCGCTGAGGGTCCAACACGACAGAGCGACTTCACTTTCACTTTTCACTTTCATGGATTGGAGAAGGAAATGGCAACCCACTCCAGTGTCTTTGCCTGGAGCATCCCAGGGACGGGGGAGCCTGGTGGGCTGCCATCTATGGAGTCACACAGAGTCAGAAACGACTGAAGTGACTTAGCAGCAACAGCAGGAGCAGCAGATGGATTTTATAATGGATTAATTAGATGAATCTACAAAATTAGATGAATGCTATAATACATCTCTATAATGGAGTAGTGGTGATGGTTTAGTCACTAAGTCATGTCCGACTCTTGCGGCCACATGGACTATAGCCTGCCAGGCTCCTCTGCCCAAGGGATTCTTCAGGCAAGAATACTGGAGTGGGTTGCCATTTCCTTCTCCAGCAGATCTTCCCAACCCAGGAATCAAACCCACAATGCAGGAGACTGGGGTTTGATTCCTGGGTTGGGAAGGTCCCCAGGAGAAGGAAATGAATAGTATAATGGAATAGTAGGCAGCCATTAAAAATTATAATTGTGTCTGTGACAACCTAGAGGAGTAGGATGAGGTGGAAGGTAAGAGAGGTTCAAGAGGGAGGGGACATACATATACCTGTGGCTGATTCACGTGGATGTATTGCAGAAAGCAACACAAATTGTAAAGCAATTATCCTTCAATTAAAAATAAATTAAAAATTTTTTAAAGATAAAAAAATAACAATTGTGTGTTTTAATGATGTAAGAAAATAATTATGCTACGATAACAATGAGGGAAAAAGTAAGAACAAATTGTATATCCAGTATTTTTAAATGCATACCACAACCCGGAATTCAGTTGTAAGCTCAGTTTAAAGGATAGCAGCAAGTATTTTTTAATGGAACTCCAATGGAATAAAATAGGATTGACTGAATGGAATCAAACACAATAGGAATTTGAGCATTTTTGATATAGTATGATTATTATTTCATGGGAACATACATGTAGACATAAGGGCATTTGGATTGCAATGTAAAATCTATTTCTTACTGTAGGTGGTAGAAAAAAACAATTGAGTATATACCATATGATCTCAACTACAAATAAATACACAGCTCACTACCAAAAACTAACCAGACTGTAACAGCATTTAGCCGCACTCCTCAGTAGGTGTTATTGTGGACTTTTTTCTTTACATTTTGCCATTGTTTTAATTTATGATATGCATATACTACTTATAAAATTAGGCAAAAAAAAGTTTTACGGTAGCATTAATTACCCTCACGTGTTTTTTTATCTGCTAATTCCAAACTCGGAGTCCTTCCCTCCTCTATTCCTCTCCCCATTGGCAACAAGAAGCCTGTTCTCTATGTCTGTGAATCTGTTCCTGTTTAGTTGATAAGTTCGTTCATGTCATATTTGAGATCCCACATACAAGTGATATATATTCATCTTTCTCTGGCTGACTTACTTCACTTAGTATGATAGTCTCTAGGTCCATCCATGTTGCTATAAATGGCATTATTTCATTCTTTTTTAGGCTGTATAATATTCCATTGTATATATGTACCACAGCTTCTTTATCCATTCATCTGTCAATGGACATCTAGGTTGCTTCTATGTCTTGGCTATTATAAATAGCACTGCTGTGAACATAGGGCTGCATGTATCTTTTTGAATTATAGCTTTGTCTGAGTATATATATATATATATATATGCGCCCAGGCATCACTGACTCGATGGACATGAGTTTGGGTGAACTCCAGGAGTTGGTGATGGACAGGGAGGCCTGGTGTGCTGCAGTTCATAGGGTCACAAAGAGTCGGACATGACTGAGCAACTGAACTGAACTGAATCTGCCTTACTTTTGCAGAGCACTGCAATTTTTAATACATAGGGAGTTTCCCTACCACTTGTAACCTAAGACTGTATAATGCAAAAGACAAGGAAGAACTCAGAAGAAAAAGGTTCAGATTAATAGAATGTTAGAGTTGACAAAGTTTCCTTTTTTATAAATTAATCTAATCCCACCTTTGTCAAGGTCTCTGGAGCCATGTTGCTATGATTCAAATCCTGGCTCAATCATCTACTCACTGTGTGATCTTGCGTTAGTCACTGAACTTCTCTGTGGCCCAGTCGTTTCATTCATATATATAATGTCAGTGTTGCCTACCTCCAAGTGTTGAGACAAGAGTTTAATGTGCCAGCCACTCAGAGAATGCTTAACAAAACATGTTGTTATTGTTGTCATTGCTGTTACTGTTACTGATTCCAATGAGGAAATGAGGCTCAAGAAGCATGACCTTCCTAAGAGTAGGCTGCTGGTTGGGGGTGGTGAAGAAATACAGCGTGTCCCCCGATTTTGTCATCCTCACCCCACTGGTGAGGAAACAGGTTTCAAGTTCTCTTTGTGAATGATCTGGGTTTGTACAGAGAGGACAGATGTGCAGTACATTAACGCTGGAAGGACTCACGGAAAGTACGTGGTTCAAGCCCCCTCACGTTATGAATGAGAAAAGAGAGGCTCAGAGTGGTTGAATGGTGTCCAAAGGTCACACAGCAAAACATGATAGGCATAGGACCCAAACCCGAGGCATCAGTCCCTGTGCATTGCACCTTCCTCTACCCCACATTCTTCTCAACTCCAGTGCTCTAAGATCAAATCGACAGATAGATTCCAAAAGAGAACTTTGGAAGAAAATGAAAAGATTCACACTACAGGTGCTCAAATAGGTACGGGGGGACTAAAGATGGGCCAAAATTATAAACCAAGTAGAGTTAAGTAAAAACTTCAAATGAGCAAAAACCAATTAACCACAACATACGTTAGACATCTATGGATTTTTAAATGCTATACTTGCAGTAGAAAGAACTGGTCATAGAGGTTTAGTTAAAAACACAAGCAATAACAACCACCAATCTTCTGCAGTTGTAAATAAAGACATCCACCTCCATACCAAACTGAACTGTGAGAAATGGTGATCCAGATGATGATCCTTGGGTCTGACAAGTCACTGAAGAACCCTTTAATTATGCTCAGCACACCCTATTTATGGAGGCAGGATGAAAGACTTAGGAGGTTTTGAAAGATTTTCAACAACAGGGGATTGTCTGGACGATGTTCAGTTGGGTGGACCCTGCAGGTCTTTGAAACCCATCCCTCCATCTCTGAGGTTTCCCAGCTGTTCCAACATGACAGCCAGGCAACTCTTACCACTCACCTATAGTTATGTTCCCAAAGCCCAGGGTGATGAGTCGTTCCTTGTGTTCGTTAAGTTGGTGCTTTGACTCATTCAGGACACTGTTAGCCCACAGAAGTAGGTTGGTGAACACTGAGTGGATCACCCCAAACCTGAAAAACACAAGGACTCACTGCTTGAGCAGCCCTGGGAAACTCTGAGCCCAAGAGATGAGGTGGAGACTTTCTATGCATGCACACACGTACACACATATACACATGCCTCTTTCTTAGGAAGGATTGTGGTTTCATCTGGCAACTCAAGCTCTGGGTGGGTCCCCTGTCTGGCTAGGAGAAGGAGTTGCATGGAACCTTCCAAAACCACAGTCTTGGCTTTGCCTTAATTTGAACCTGCCAGGACTCAATTCATTCTCTATAGGACAAAAGAAAAAAAAAAAGCCCTGGGTCTTGAAAGCAGGGACACAGGGATGGAAATTTACTAAAAGCAAGCAACCAACCCCACCAAACCCCAAACCCTTTCTTCCAGGAGGGAAGAGGACAGTTAAGAAAAGATAAAAGGGCTACATTGGACATCTGGAGATTTCAGCATGTCCTTACTATTGGGTTACCAACCCAATGGTCATTATCAATCCCCTCTGTCTTACCATTTACTTCAAAGACACCAAAACAAACCACAGACTTGATATCTGGCCTCCCTTGCAATTAGGCATGGCCATTCTGGCCAATAGGATGTGAGGTGAAGTCTACTGGGCACTGCGGAAAAGCTTTCAGTTTCTTGATGGAAGACAACAGAATGAGAAAAGCTTCTTTAGTCTCCTTCTCCTCCTTTTTCCCAGTCTTGAATGTAGACATGAAGGCTGGAGTTGTGGCAGCTATCTTGTAACCATGAAGCAACCAACACTTGGATGAAACCCTCACCCACTGAAGGAGGCAGAGTAGAAACATTCAGAAAGCCTACTCTGTGACAACACTGTTTAGCAGCTGGAGTTTCAGACAGGTTAGGAATGCTGCTGTGCTTAGTTGCTCAGTCGTGTCTGATTCTTTGCAACCCCATGAACTGCAGCTCACCAGGCTCCTCTGTCCATGGGATTCTCCAAGCAAGAACACTGGAGTGGGTTGCCATGCTCTCCTCCAGAGGATCTTCCCAATACAGGGATTGAACCCAGGTCTCCCGCATTGCAGACAAATTCTTTACTAGATGAGACACCAGGGAAGCCCAGGTTTAGGAATTAGGCCGTATTATTCAAACGGTAAAGAATCTGCCTGCAATACGGGAGACCCGGGTTCAATCTCTGGGTCAGGAAGATCCCCTGAAGGAGGGCATGGCAGCCCACTCCAGTATTCTTGCCTGGAGAATCCCATGGACAGAGGAGCCTCGTGGGCTACAGTGCTGCTGCTGCTGCTGCGCTAAGTCGCTTCAGTCGTGTCTGACTCTGTGCGACCCCATAGACGGCAGCCCACCAGGCTCCCCCGTCCCTGGGATTCTCCAGGCAAGAACACTGGAGTGGGTTGCCATTTCCTCCTCCAATGCATGAAAGTGAAAAGTGAAAGTGAAGTCGCCCAGTTGTGTCCGACTCGTAGCGACCCCATGGCTCCTCTGTCCATGGTGCGCGGGGTCACAAAGAGTCAGACACGACTGAGCAACTATCACTACACTATTATTTCACAAATATAGTAAATAGCCACATTTGTAGTTTTAAAGTTAGTAAGCGCAAGGCTATTCTAGTCTGAGCAGAGTTCTATTCCTGCCTCTGACCACACTGCTTCCTAAGGAAGAAGAAAAAGGATGACTCTGGACTCTGGAGGACAGGGGAGCGAACTAGGGCAGTATCATTCCAATGGAATCATGGTCTGTTTCAGAGCCTCCAAAGTCTCTGCATGGCTGCCAGTTTAACATGTGTTCACACTGGTCACTTCTAGGGTGCTTCACAATGGGCTGTGCGTGAAGCAGGTGCAGCAAATACAGGTGATTTGAGAAGGACATTGCTTGAAACTTTTAACTGATCACTTCCCAGTGGCAGAGCAGAGGCCCAAAGGATGCAAGCCCCCTTTAACCAAGAGCACGCTTGTTCATGATCTGCCTATGGGAAAAACAGTACAGTTGGGTCCTCATCCCTGACCTTGCTTCTCCTCTGAGTTTTAACCCAGATGACTCCTCTGGGGCTCCCACGAACACTCACAAGCCAAGTCTTTCCTTATTTGAACTCTAGCTTCCTTTAGCCACTTCCCAATGTCCAGGCACAAATGGAGAAGGCAGCAGCCACAGAGGGGTGCGCATGGGCAGTCTGAATCAGGTGTTTGCCCATCTGACTGCCCCTTGTACTCAACCATTTGCTCCAGATTGTGGCCAGCTTTCCCCAGGGCACCTGGGAGGCTTTGTATGTATAGAGCCTTTGACAAATGCAGACAATACTGTTTGCCTCTGGCTGCTGGCTGGCTGGCTTTTCTTTTACTTATAATGCACACAGCTCCCCTTTCTTCTCCTCTTTCCTGGTCCAGATGACATTGCCTAATCCCAGTTGCACAGAACCCAAGCAGGTAAGACCGATGCCACCCATGGCTCCAGGTGTTTTTCTGTCAGGCACCAGGAGCTAACAACCTCCGGTTGGGTGATCTGGAAACTGTCCTACAAACTAACGGCAAACATCATTTCCTCATGCCAGGCTGCCTTGCTCATAGTTGGATCGAGTAACCCCAGACCACAATAAAGAGAAAGATTCCATGAGCCATTTTTTGACCTCAGTTTATCTTTCCAGCTCTGATTTCAGAAGTGCTGTTTCTCTAAATTTCACTCTTGAGAAAAGAAAAGCACTCAAACCTGTAAGAATTATCAAATCAGGACAAAAGTCCCTGTATGTACTAAAAGCATGGATAGTGGAGTCTTGGCTCAAAAGACCAGAGGTGAGGTGAGGTGAAGTCGCTCAGTCGTGTCCGACTCTTTGCGACCCCGTGGACTGTAACCTACTAGGCTTCTCCGTCCATGGGATTCTCCAGGCAAGAATACAGGAGTGGATTGTCATTTCCTTCTCCAGAGGATCTTCCCAACCCAGGGATCGAACCCAGGTCTCCCGCATTGAAGGCAGACGCTTTAACCTCTGAGCCACTAGGGAAGCCCAAAAGACCAGAAGAAAAGGGTAAGTCCAAGAGTGGGAAGTTCTGAAACCTCCAGGGCATGGCAGGAAGTGTCAATGAACAAAGCAGGCATGGGACACATGAGGGAGGGGTGGGTGATAGGGTCTACTTGGGGGCTTATGGTTAAAATGGCTCATTATGTTGACCTCACAAACAAAGAATAAAATCACAGTGACCCTTGAAACTGACCAAATTGCCCAAACAGAAGTTCTGTTTTCCCCACTGGCGCCTACCTTCTCAAAGCTACGAGATCCCCACATTCCAGGCCTCTGGCTACGTGACCGCAGGACTCAGCTACAGGTTAAAAATTAACCATCCTTCAGAGAATTGTTCATTGGTGGTATATAAGAAAGACCCCATCGGAAAGGGAGGACACTCATTCTCCATAAGGGCCAGTCACCCTCTCGTTTCCCTCTAATAAATTTCCCTTTTCTTGCCTGACTGCCTGGGTTTCTCCTTTCCTCTGCACTCCGTCTTACAGTGGGGACTGTAGCTAGATGAGCGGCCAGCTCCCATCTAGCTGGAGGGAACGATCCTGACTCAGCCCGAGCTCTTTGCTGCCATGCACATTTTGGATTATCAAACCTTCCAATTTTTCTGGAGACATTTAACTCTGGGGACTTCCCTGGATGCCCAGTGCTTAAGACTCCACATTTCCACTGTAGCGGGCACCAGTTTGATACCTAATCAAGAAACTAAGATTCCATGTGCCACCCAGCATGACAAAAAGTTTTTATAAAAATGTTTTTTAAAAATCTAAAACCAAAAGGTGATGAGTAACTCAAAAATGGTTTACACTTTGCCTTATTTAAAAAAAATAACAGGCTAAATCAAGCTATGAGAATATCTAGTTCAAACTACATACTATCCAACTTAGGAAAGAGGCCCAAGACAGGAAGACTTGTCTCCAATCTCTCAACAAACAAGGTCAAGGCAGGACCAGGTTCCAGTCCTTTGGAATTCCTTTAGATGAAAAACCTTGGTGGGAAATATCGGGGTACATGGCCTAGACTAGCATTATCCCAAAGAAGATAATGGAAGACACTGAGGTAATTTTTAATTTAAATTAAAAAAATTTTTTAATCAATTTTTAGTTTTAATTTAAATTTAATTTTTAATTAAAAAGACACTTTTTAATTTCCCAGTAGTCACATTTAAAGAACAGTAAAAAGGAACAGGTGAAAATAATTTTAATTTTTTGTTAACCCCAGTATATCTAATATACTATGATGTCAACTAATCAAAAAGAAAGATTTCCCCCAGTAAGCCCAGATGGCCGCTGAGCCACTGTGATGCCGGGAAATAGCACTGGATTTAAAGTCAGCATCCAGGTCCCACCCGCTACACACAGGTGAGCTGCCTGACCTTAGACATTCACTTCCTTTCTCGGTTTCCTCACCTGCTAAGTAGGATCATGATTGTAGCTACTGTCCCTAACTGCCAGGGCTATCATGAGACACTCTCATAAATAACACGTGTAAAAGAAAGTGCTTTATGAATGGGAAAGCCCATTTTATTCAGCCAGGAGTTCCTGGTAGGACAAATGGCCCAATATACATTTGTTGAGAACATCTCTCCCTTTATCCCAACAATTCTACTTCCAGGAATTTAACTCAAGAAAATAATCAGAGGATAAGCAACAAGGTCCTACTATATAGCACAGGAAACTATATTCAATATCCTGTGATAAACTATAATGGCAAAGAATATGAAAAAGAATGTATATATAAGTGTAATTGAATCATTGTGCTGTGCAGCAGAAATTAACACAACACTGTAAATCAACTGTGTGTGGGCAAGTCACTCCCGTCGTGTCCAACTCTTTGCGACCCTATGAACTGTAGCCCACCCAGCTGCTCTGTCCATGGGATTCTCCAGGCAAGAATACTGGAGTGGGTTCCCACATCCTCCTCCAGGGGATCTTCCCAACCCAGGGACTGAGCCTGAGTCTGTTATATCTCCTGCATTGGCAGGTGGGTTCCTTACTGCTAGCACCACCTGCTGCTGCTGCAGCTGCCAAGTCACTTCAGTCATGTCCGACTCTGTGCGACCCCATAGACGGCAGCCCACCACCAGGCTCCCCCATCCCTGGGATTCTCCAGGCAAGAACACTGGAGTGGGTTGCCATTGCCTTCTCTGAGCACCACCTGGGAAGCCCCTAAATCAACTATACTTTAATGATATACATTTTAAAAAAAGAATCAGAGATGTTCAAAAGTATTTTTAACTGAAGATGTTCATCACAGTAGTATTTATAATAACGACAAAAACTTTCAGACAAATTCAATGTCCAGTGAGAGGTGTTATGGACTGGATTGGGTCCCTTCAGAATTTATATGTAGAAGCCCTAACTCTCAATGTGCTGTACTTGGAGATGGTGTACAAAGAGGTATGTGTGTCAGTCACTCAGCTGTGTCTGACTCTTTGCAACCCCATGGACTGTAGCCCACTCCTCTGTCCATGGAATTCTCCAGGCAAGAATATTGGAGTGCATAACAATTCCCTTCTCCAGGGGATCTTCCCGATCCAGGAATTTAACCTGGCTCTCTGGCATTGCAGGCAGATTCTTTACTGTCTGAGACACCTGGGAAGCCCATATAAGGAGGTAATTAAGGTTAAATGAGGTCATAAGGGTGGGGGCCGGATCCAATAGGACTGGTATTCTTATAAGAAGAGGAAGAGACACCAGAGAGCTCTCTCTCCATGCCCAGAGGAAAGGCCAGGGGAAGACACAGCAAAAAGGCAATGCCTGCAAGTCAGGAAGAGAGCTTCACCAGAAACCAACCAGCTGGCACCTTGACCTTGGATTTGGAGCCTCCAGAATTGTGAGAAGATACGTTTCTATTGTTTACACCCCTCCTCCCCTGCCCAGCATGTGGTACCTACCATGGCAGCCCGAGAAGAATACAACAGGGCTGTATAATTAGATCAAATACAGCAATGGCACTTTATGCAATCGGTAAAGCTCATGGAGTAGAAAAGGTCAGGGGAAATGTTAATGACAAAATGAAAAGAAAAGGCAAGAAGAGCAGGACCATAATTGTAAAAAGAAAAACAAAAACCTATCTATTCACTGAAAAAACGACTGGAAGGAAACAGACCAAAATATGAATAGTAGTCACCTCTGGGTAGCAGCTGTCTGAGGAAGCTCTGGCTGCTATAACAAAACAACAGACATTTATTTCTCACAGGTCTAGAGGCTCAACGTCCAAGATCAAGGTGCCAGCAGACTTGGTTTCTGGTGAAGCCTCTCTTCTTGGCTGGCAGATGGCTGCCTGTCACTGTGTCCTCACAGGTACACTCGGCAGGGGGTGCAAATCACGTGTCTCTTTTCTGTGTGGATACTAATCCCATAAGGAGGGCCGAACCCTCATGAACTCATGACTAATTACTTCCCAAAGGCACCACCACCAAATACCCATCCCCTTGGGGGTTAGGGCTCCAACCCAGGAATTTAAAGGAGACACAGACGTTCAGTCCACAATGGTGGCATTATGGTCACTGTGTCCTTACAAGTTTTATCAGGAAACAAACTACATTTTTTAAGAAGAATGTTATGGAGTAGACACAATGAAACTCACACTCCAGAACAAAATCAGCAAGCATTCTCCTCAAGCTGCGAGCAGAACCCAGCCTCACCCAGCAGGTGAAACACACACACCCATCACTGCCCAGCACACGTAAGAGGAGACACTGGATGGAAATCCCTGGCTGGCCACTTGCACTCTGGAGACCCAAGGAAGTCCCCTAACCTGCTAGAACCTGCTGCCACATCCATGAAATGCAGAGAAGAATAGTTACCACAGTCACCCTGCCAGAGCCCAGATGAAACACGAGGATGGATGGGGAAGTCTTTAACCTGCCCTAGAGTCGGACACGACTGAGTGACTTTACTTACTTACTTAGGGGACAATTCGCTTTTGGCTAAGATAAAGTGTAGTCTGGGGGCTTCCCTGGGGGCTCAGTGATAAAGAATCCACCTGCCACTGCAGGAGACGCAAGAGACGTAAGTGGGTTACAGTACATGGGGTCATGAAAAGTCAGACACGACGGAGCAGCTGAACACAAGGGACAATTAAGATGGGAGTTAAAGATCACTGCCAAGGCCACTGCTCGGGGCTGCACCGGGGAGCAGACAGTCCACACGCTCCTGCAGTGATGCTCAGATGCCTGGGTACCTTGACCCATTACCTCTGCATATCACCACTAGTGCCTGGCATCAGGCTCAGCACACAGTAGGACCACAATAGATGCCTCACTGCTGGATGAGCAGATCCTTTTTGCATAATGAGGTTGGTGATAGTTATTTCTAGTCCATGGAATTCTCCAGGCCAGAATACTAGAGTGGATAGCCTTTCCCTTCTCCAGGGGATCTTCCCAACACAGGGATCGAACCCAGGTCTCCTCATTGCAGGTGGATTCTATACCAACTGAGCTATCAGGGAAGCCCTCTACTTCAATAAAATAGCTCCAACCAGTGGTCATATGTAAGTCACTTTCTTATATAGCAGTTTTCATTTCAAATGATACTAGGGGACTTTTTTGTGCCTTATGGACAGTTTATATGATGAAGGATCTTTCTAGAAAGCAAACAGTGATCCCTTGATGCCTCTAGATGTGTGCACAGAGGCTTTCTTACCTGATAATCATAGTTTGCATTTAGGTAATTCACCTCATTAGCCTACAGGTTCTCTCCCTTGATCCTCACAATCATCTCAAGAGAAAGACGGGCAGACATAATAATAGACCCAACACTCAGGGTCTTTATTCTGTGCTAGGAGCAAGCTCTATATCAATTACTGCATTCAGTCCCCAGAGGCTGGCTGTGCTATTATCCCCATTTTACAGATGAGGAAAACTGAGGCTTACAAGGGGAACGTTTCTAAGACAGCAGAGGTAAAATTCAACTCACATCACCGTAATTTTAGGGCTGTCCCAGAAGAGGCCAAAGGCAGAGGGTCCCCTCTCCAGGCCACAACTGAAGGCTTTGCTTGTCAGAATGGAGAAGAGAATTGTTCTCATATTTAAAACCCAAGTAAGATGGCAGTGATTAGCTTTGTTTGCTCTAAGGTGAAGAGGTGAGGTGAAGTTGCTCAGTCGTGTCCGACTCTTTGCGACCCCGTGAAATGTAACCTACTAGGCTTCTCCGTCCATGGGATTCTCCAGGCAAGAATACAGGCGTGGATTGCCATTTCCTTCTCCAGAGGATCTTCCCAAACCCAGGGATCGAACCCGGGTCTCCCGCATTGGAGGCAGACGCTTTAACCTCTGAGCCACTAGGGAAGCCCTGTTTGCTCTAAACGAACATTAAATCCAGCATGCAAGCAATTACCCGTAATGTTTACCTTTCCAGTGTTTTGAAAGACTGGATGATATCCTTTGAGTGCCCCCAGAGAAAGTATACCTAAATGAAACAAAGAAAATAAACTATATCAATGGGAAAGCCATCACTATATCTGTACCATGAGAAGTTATAAAACCTAAGGGAAGGATGTAGAAAGTGTTGGGCACATTAGTGACCACCCCATCCAAAAATGACAAGTCATTTCTGGTGATGGTGCCATTCTCATGGAGACAGTGCTCCAGGGGCACTGCCATAGAATCAGAGAGAGGCCTCCAGGTTTAGGAGGAAATGGTACCCTGCGTGCAGTGAGGCGGGCCTTGGGGAGCAGCAGCCTGCTGCCATGATGCCTGTTCACTTGCTTATACTATCCTTATAGGGCTTCATTCGAGAAATATCCACTGAACTGTTATTACATCAGTGGCTGGAAACCAAATTTTGAGTGCTTTAAATGAAGAACAGAAGTGATTCAGGTTGGTCTTTTATTTCACTCTACAGTAAGTCCACTATACATGAATCTTCAAGTTGCGAACTTTCAGAGATGCAAGCACGCATTCTATCAACCTCAGCCAGTCAGTTCAGTGGCTCAGTCGGGTCCGACTCTGCGATCCCATGGACTGCAGCACACCAGGCTTCCCTGTCCATCACCAACTCCTGGAGCTTGCTTAAACTCATGTCCATCGAGCCGGTGATGCCATCCAACCATCTCATCCTCTGTCATCCCCTTCTGCCTTCAATCTTTCCCAGCATCAGAGTATTTTCCAAGGAGTCAGGCGTGAGTGAAATCTTAGTTTCCCCTCCGTCTCCTATTACTGACAGTCCTCCAGTCAGTAACTCTTCTCACCTGTCCGCTCAATGTCAGCCCCTGTATGCCCGCTACTGTCCTGTAATACTTTACTTTTCAAGGTGTCTGTGCTGTGTGCTCAGTCGCTCAGTCGTGTCTGACTCTTTGTGACCCCGTGGACAGTAGACTGCCAGGTTCCTCTGTGGGATTTTCCGGGCAAGCATACTGGAGTGGGTTGCCATTTCCTCCTCCAGGGGATCGTCCCAACCCAGGGATTAAACGTGCGTCCGTTACGTCTCTTGCACTGGCAGGTGGATTCTTTACCCTAGCGCAACCTGGGAAGCCCCCCCACCTCCCGACCCCGACAAGGTGATGTGCTGTAAGATTTTAAATGTTTTACTTTTGTGTTTATTTTTTATGTATTGTTTATGTAAAAAGTATTATAAACCTATTACAGTACAGTACTATATAACTGGACTTCCCCAGTGGCTCAGTGGGTAAAGAATCCAGCTGCAATGTGGGAGATTTGGGTTCAATCCTTGGGTTGGGAAGATTCTCTGGAGGAGAGCATGGTAACCCACTCCAGTATTCTTGCCTGGGAAAGCCCATAGACAGAGGAGCCTGGCGGGCTGCAGTCCATGGGTCACAAAGAGTTGGACATGAATGACTGACTAAAACACAGCACTACACATCTAACTGTGATAGGTGAGTAACTAGGCTAACTTTGTTGGACTTACAAAAAAATTTGAATTACAAATTGGCTCTCAGAACAGAACTCATTCTTATGTAGGTGATTATATACATATATGTACTATATTATATCTGTTGCCCAGGCCCCTGGCCATGCAGTCACTAGAAGCAACTCAGGATGCAGGCTAAATGTGGGGAGGCTGTGTTGGACCCATGTGCAAATCTCAGCTCCCTTGGCCTTGGGCAAGTCTGTTTTCCCATCTGTGAAATGGGGATGATAATGAAACTTACTTTGGTGGGTATTGTCAGCAGTGAAATAAGATAATCCATGTCTCCTTAGAACAGAGCCTGCAGTAGGTATGTTTTCAGTAAAAGCTCTCTGTTGTCAACTTACTCCTCTGTCTTATGCATAATCTGAGTTCCTAAAGCATTTGGAGCCTTATTATCAGATGGTAAAGAATTTGCCTGAAGTGTGGGAGACATGGGTTCGATCGCTGGGTCGAGAAGATCCCCTGGAGAAGGGAATGGCAACCCACTCCAGTATTCTTGCCTGGAGAATTTCATGGACAGAGGAGCCTGGCGGGCTGCAGTCCATGGGGTCACAAAGAGTCAGACATGACTGAGTGACTACACACTTTAGACACAAACACACGTTGACACCTACTACTTGTCAAACACAGCCAGGCACTTCATAAATTTGTCTCAGCCTTCATTTTGCAAGTGTGTGCTATAAAAAAATAATCAGATGACACACACTCAAAAATACACCACACATACTCTCTCATCCACATCATTTCGCCTAAGATTTACTATCCTGCTCTGGAAAACACTATCAGGCATGATTCATGAAACATCTAGCAATTTAAAAAACAGAAACAGAGAGCAGTGACCCCTGGTAAAGATGACACTCAGCCCAACAACAAAGAAGCGCTAAAGTAAATTAGTTTTTGTCTGTGAATTCTAAGTTAGATGGCTACTTAGCTGATGCTTTGATGAAGATTACATAGCAGGGGCTTTCCTGGTGGCTCAGTGGTGGAAAGTCTGCCTATCAGTGCAGGTGACACAAGTAGGATCTCTGGTCCGGGAAGACCCCACATGCCAAGGAGCAACTAAGCCTGTGCACTGCAGCTATTGAGCTTGTGTTTTAGAGCCCGGGACCCGAAACTGCTGAGCCCACATGCCATAACTACTGATGCCTGAGTGCCGAGGGCCTGTGCTCCGCAAAAACAAAAGCCACTGCAGTGAGAAGCCCGAGTACTGCAGCTAGAGAGTAGCCCCTGCTCGCCACAACTAGAGAGGAGCCTTGCAGCAACTAAGACCCAGCACAGCCAATAAATAAATAAATATCTTAACACGAATACTTTAAAAAGGACCATATAGAAAAATAAAGAAGTTGATGATTTAAGTGAAAAGTTGTACACAGAAAACTCTGCACCTTATATGTAAAGCTTTGATAAGAATATACACTTGAGTACAAGGAGAGGAAACACATAAAAACAGTAACAAATATTTCAGTTGAGGACTTATGGGTGTATTTTTAGACTTTTTCAATTTTTTTCAGTAATGTGACATTTTTAAAATAAATATTTTAAAATCACCATACAATCCAGCAGTTTGACTTCTAGGTACATATCCAAATGAATTGAAAGCAGTCTTAGGACTTCTCTAGCGGTTCAGTGTTAGAAATCCACCTGCCTAATGCGAGTGACACAGGCTGGATCCCTGTTCTGGAAGGATGCCACCTGCCGTGGAGCAACTAAGCACCATAACGACATTCTAGCCCACATTCTAGAGCCCACAAGCCTAGAACTACTGAAGCCTGCATACCCTAGCACCATACTCTGCAAGAAGAGAAGCCACTTCAGTGAGAAGCCTGCACCTCGCAAGTAGAGAGTAGCCTCTGCGTGCCACTGCTAGAGAAAGCCCATGCAGTGCAGCCAATAAACAAATATTTTTTAAAAAGCAGGGTCTCAAAAATATATTTGCACACATACATTCACAGCAGCATTACTCACAATGGCCAAAATGTGGAAGCAACGCCAGGGCCTATCAATGAATGAACAGATAAGAAATGTGGTCCATCCATAGAATGGAATAGTTTTCAGCCTCAAAAAGGAAGGAAATTCTGACACATCTGCAACATGGATAAATCTTGGGGACATTATGCTAAGCAAAATGAGCCAGTCACAAAAGGACAAACCCTCTATGTTTCTACTTGTCTGATTCAAAGAGACAGAAAGCTGAATGAGTTGAAAAGTTGAATGGCAGTTGCCCAGCGCTGGGAGTTAGTATCTAAAGGGGGCATAATTTCATTTTCGCAAGATGAGTTGTGCTGACTAGTTGCATGACAATGTGAATACATTTAACACTGTTGAACCAAATAGCTCCTCTTGGCCCTCCTGCACCCATGCAGCCACTGCTCCTTGGATGTGGGGTTGCTCCTCTTGGCCACTGCCCCTGACCTCGGATGTGGGGTAGCTCCTCCAGAGCAGGAGCTTTGCTGCAGCAGTTATGAAGAGATATCCTACGTCCAAGGTAAGAGAAACCCAAGTAAGACGGTAGGTGTTGCAAGAGGGCATCAGAGGGCAGATACACTGAAATCATAATCACAGAAAACTAGTCAATCTGATCACATGGACCACAGCCTTGTCTAACTCAATGAAACTAAGCCATGCTGTACAGGGCCACTCAAGATGGACGGTCATGGTGGAGAGGTCTGACAGAATGTGGTCCACTGGAGAAGGGAATGGCAAACCACTTCAGTATTCTTGCCTTGAGAACCCCATGAACAGTATGAAAAGGAAAAATGATAGGACACTGAAAGAGGAGCCCCCCAGGTCAGTAGGTGCCCAATATTCTACAGGAGATCAATGGAGAAATAAAGAATGAAGGGATGGAGCCAAAGCAAAAACAACACCCAGTTGTGGATGTGACTGGTGATGGAAGCAAGTTCCGATGCTGTAAAGAGCAATATTGCATAGGAACCTGGAATGTGAGGTCCATGAATCAAGGCAAATTGGAAGTGGTCAAACAGGAGATGGTAAGAATGAACATCAACATTCTAGGAATCAGCAAACTAAAATGGACTGAAATGGGTGAATTTAACTCAGATGACCATTATATCTACTACTGCAGGCAGGAATCCTTTAGAAGAAATGGAGTAGCCATCATGGTCAACAAAAGAGTCCAAAATGCAGTACTTGGATGCAATCTCAAAAACAAAAGAATGATTTCTGTTTGTTTCCAAGGCAAACCATTCAATATCACGGTGATCCAAGCCTATGCCACAAACAGTAATGCTAAAGAAGCTGAAGCTGAACAGTTCTGTGAAGATCTACAAGACCTTTTAGAACTAACACCCCAAAGAGATATCCTTTTCATTATAGGGGACTGGAATGCAAAAGTAGGAAGTCAAGAAACATCTGGAGTAACAGGCAAATTTGGCCTTGGAATACGGAATGAAGCAGGGCAAAGGCTAATAGAGTTCTGGCAAGAGAACGCACTGGTCATAGCAAACACCCTTTTCCAACAACACAAGAGAAGACTCTACACATGGACATCGACAGATGGTCAACACCGAAATCAGATTGATTATACTCTGTGCAGCCAAAGATGGAGAAGCTCTATACAGTCAGCAAAAACAAGATTGGGAGCTGACTGTGGCTCAGATCATGAACTCCTTATTGCCAAATTCAGACTTAAATTGAAGAAAGTAGGGAAAAAACTAGACCATTCAGGTACAACCTAAATCAAATCCCTTATGATTATATAGTGGAAATGAGAAATAGATTTAAGGGACTAGATCTGATAGATAGAGTGCCTGATGAACTCTGGATGGACGTTCGTGACATTGTAGAGGAGACAGGGATCAAGACCATCCCCATAGAAAAGAAATGCAAAAAAGCAAAATGGCTGTCTGAGGAGGCCTTACAAATAGCTGTGAAAAGAAGAGAAGCCAAAAGACAAGGAGAAAAGGAAAGATATTCCCATTTGAATGCAGAGTTTCAAAGAATAGCAAGGAGAGATACTAAAGGCTTCCTCAGTGATCAATGCAAAGAAATAGAGGAAAACAACAGAATGGGAAAGACTAGAGACCGCTTCAAGAAAATTAGAGAGACAAGGGAACATTTCGGGCATGGGGTCCTCCTGGCTTCTGCCCCTGACCTCGGACATGGGGTAGCTCCTCTAGGCCGCGCTATATGCGCTGGTCGCAGCCACCCACGCTATTAAGATCAAATTGCCAACATCTGCTGGATTATCAAAAAAGCAAGAGAGTTCCAGAAAAACATCTATTTCTGCTTTATTGACTATGCCAAAGCCTTTGACTGTGAGGATCACAATCAACTGTGGAAAATTCTGAAAGAGATGGGAATACCAGACCACCTGACCTGCCTCTTGAGAAATCTGTATGCAGGTTAGGAAGCAACAGTTAGAACTGGACATGGAACAACAGACTGGTTCCAAATAGGAAAAGGAGTACATCAAGGCTGTATTGTCACCCTGCTTATTTAACTTCTATTCAGAGTACATCATGAGAAACGCTGGGCTGGAAGAAGCACAAGCTAGAATAAAGATTTCTAGGAGAAATATCAATAATCTCAGATATGCAGATGACACCACCCTTATGGCAGAAAGTGAAGAGGAACTAAAAAGCCTCTTGATGAAAGTAAAAGAGGAGAGTGAAAAAGTTGGCTTAAAGCTCAACATTCAGAAAACGAAGATCATGGCATCTGGTCCCATCACTTACAGGAAATAGATGGGGAAACGGTGGAAACAATGCCAGACTTTATTTTGGGGGGGCTCCAAAATCACTGCTGATGGTGATTGCAGGCATGAAATTAAAAGACGCTTACTCCTTGGAAGAAAAGTTATGACCAACCTAGATAGTATATTCAAAAGCAGAGACATTACTTTGCCAACAAAGATCTGTCTAGTCAAGGCTATGGTTTTTCCATTAGTCATGTATGGATGTGAGAGTTGGACTGTGAAGAAAGCTGAATGCCAAAGAATTGATGCTTTTGAACTGTGGTGTTGGAGAAGACTCTTGAGAGTCCCTTGGACTGCAAGAATATCCAACCAGTCCATCCTAAAGGAGACCAGTCCTGGGTGTTCATTGGAAGGACTGACACTGAAGCTGAAACTGCAGTACTTTGGCCACCTCATGTGAAGAGTTGACTCATTGGAAAAGACCCTGATGATGAGAGGGATTGGGGGCAGGAGGAGAAGAGGACAACAGAGGATGGGATGGCTGGATGGCATCACCAAATCGATGCACATGAGGTTGGGTGAACTCCGAGTGTTGGTGATGGACAGGGAGGCCTGGCGTGCTGTGATTCATGGCGTTGCAAAGAGTCAGACATGATTGAGCGACTGAACTGAACCGAACCGAACCGAACCAAATAGGTAAAAATGGCTAAGGCAGCAAATGTTATGGTTACATGTATTCTACCACAATTTAAAGACAAAAGGTCTGTTTTAAAAAGTAACATTTTTATTCTTCCATCATCTAATGTAGCAAATGCACACAGTCAGAATCCAATAAGGATAGAAAAATGGATTAATTGACTGACTGACAAAATGTCTTAAATTAGGAAGGAAGAGATCCCCAAGCCACCAAGTAACAGAATGATGTTTTGAAAACCACATCTGCCCAGGTCTTTTCTCTGCCCAGAACCTTCAGTGGCTCCCCACTGCCCTTGTGGGAAAGTCTGCCCAGGTCTTTCCTCTGCCCAGAACCTTTGATGGCTCCTTACTGCCCTTGTGGGAAGTCAAAGCTCCTAAAGTGGGCATCAGCCTTGACCAAGCACTCACTGTAATATGCTAGGTACACACACCATGCCTTTAATTTTCACAACAACCCCATAAAGGAGCATTTCACAGATGAGACAATGAGGCCCAGAGAAGTTAAGACATTTGCTCAGAGTTACACTGCTGGTGTGAGCCAAAGCCAGAGTCCGTGTTCGTAAGCCCTACACCAAATCATGGCTCAGTCCGGGCCCATCACCCTAGCTTGCCTCCCCCTACAGCCCACACATCTCCTCCCCATCATGTGGAGAGGCTGCACACCCCTAAATGTCCTCTGTTATGGTGTCTGACACACCACACCCCTCTTTCCTTGACAAACACCCCTCACCCCAAAACTAGTGAGAGGCCTTCCTGGCTCTCTCTCATCCCTGGGTGACTTCATCTAAGTATCGAATTGTGGTGCTGGCAGTGTCTGTTTTGTTGATTGTCTACCCCTTGACTGACTCCTCCAAAGAGAACAGACCATGGCTAGACTCAAGAGTACTGAACACAGGGCATGTTGTTTGGGGGACGAAGGAAGGAAGAGGCAAGGGAGGAAGGGAAGGTGGGAGGGCAGAAGGAAGTTCTTTCTGGTCCCCTAAGGCTTTCCACATTGTCACTGGAATCTCTAGAAGATTGTCCTTGTGGGATGGGATGAATTGCATGCCCCTGGAATTAATTGCATTCATTTTCTGGCACTTCCAGAACAAAATACCACAGATCAGGTGGCTTAAAACAGCTGAAATTAATTATCCCCCAGGTCTAAAAGCCAGAAGTCTGAGATCAAAGTACTTGCAGGTTGGTTCTCTCCTTCCCTGCAGATGCCCACCTCCCTTCAATGCCCTCACACTGCGAATCTATGTCCTCCTCTCCTCTTCTCACAAGGACCCTGGTCCTGTAAGATTAAGGCCCACCCTAGTGACATCCAAGTCAGACCATAAAGAAGGAAGAGCACCGAAGAATTGGTGCTGTCAAACTGTGGTGCTAGAGAAGACTCTTGAGAGTCCTTGGGGAGCAACAAGATCAAACCAGTCAATCCTAAAGGACGTAAACCCTGAACATTCATTGGAAGGACTGAAGCTGAAGCTCCAGTACTTTGGCCACTTGATGCAGAGAGCTGAGTCATTGGAAAAGACCCTGATGCTGGGAAAGACTGAGGGCAAGAGGCAAGGGGGAACAACAAAGGATGAGATGATTGGATGGCATTACCCATTCACTGGACATGAACTTGGGCAAAGTCCAGGAGATAGTGAGGGACAGGGAAGCCTGGCAGGCTGCAGTCCATGGGGTCGCAAAGAGTTGGACACAACTTGGCGACTGAACAACAAAGTGACCTCATTCAGCCTTGATTACCTCTGTCAAGACTCTGTCTCTGAACAATTACTTTCTGAGGTCCGGGACTTTAGGGCTTCAACATGTGAGTGTGAGGGACACAATTCAGCCCACAATAATTCCCCAAACTCAAGATGACCCCTTTGCACAAATCACCCTGGGAGCTCCTGCCCAGTTCCAGAGATGCTCCCACAAAGACAAACTTCTGCCAAGCTCGCTGGGCACATCCTTTCAAAGAGCTTCACTTGTGAGAATGTGTTCCATCTCAAGAAACATTGTAAGGTCACCAAGAGCTGACTGGCAGTCACCTGGATGCAGGTGGAGGCTATTTTTAATAAAAGATGGAGATTAAAAAATGGTATCATTGGCCTTCAGAAGTGAGAAATTTGTCCTAAAGAAAGTTCTTCAATGGGGAATGCAGAAACATTTTCAGCAATAACAGTATCCCTGGATCATGGCTTTTCAGGGTGACTTCTGTGGAGACAAACCATCTGAGAATGTTTATGTATGTATAAAGAATGTA
This sequence comes from Aepyceros melampus, assembly GCA_006408695.1. Lineage (NCBI taxonomy): Eukaryota > Metazoa > Chordata > Mammalia > Artiodactyla > Bovidae > Aepyceros > Aepyceros melampus. The sequence goes on along the minus strand of SJXQ01010679.1, from coordinate 27,391 downwards.
CACATGTATAATAATGTGAAGCTGAAGCTCCAATACTTTGGCCACCTGATGCAAAGAGCTGACTCATCTGAAAAGATCCTAATGCTGGAAAAGATGGAGGGCAGGAGGAGAAGGGGGCAACAGAGGATGAGAAGGTTGGATGGCATCACCAACTCAACTGACATGAGTTTGACAACTCTAGGAGACAGTAAAGGACAGGGAAGCCTGGCACACTGCAGTGAAGGGGGTCACACATAGTTGGACCTGACTTAGCAACTGAACAACAACATAAGAATGTGTGTGTATATGTATAGAGAATGACTGTATATATAAATAACTGAATCATTTTTATGTAAAGCAGAAATGAACACAACACTGTAAGTCAACTACACTGCAATTAAAAAAAAAGAATCACAGCATCTTGGTTGTGACTTTGGGCAAGTCATTTGTCCCCTCTTATTGTGATGATCCAAGAGCTGTGCTTGTGGAGATGTTGAAAGCACCACACAAAGTGAAATGCAAAAGTCCAATAGAAACACTACTTGTTACTTTTGCAGTTATGTCAACTCTGATATCGGAGAAAGCAATGGCAACACACTCCAGTATTCTTGCCTGGAAAATCCCATGGACAGAGGAGCCTGGTAGGCTGCAGTCCATGGGCTCGCTAGGAGTTGGACACGACTGAGCGACTTCACTTTCACTTTTCACTTTTCACTTTCATGCATTGGAGAAGGAAATGGCAACCCACTCTAGTGTTCTTGCTTGGAGAATCCCAGGGATGGGGGAGCCTGGTTGGCTGCTGTCTATGGGGTCACACAGAGTCAGACATGACTGAAATGACTTAGCAGCAGCAGCATCTCTGATAGCCATCACCAGGGATTTCGGCCAAGAATGGAAGCTATGCTGGAGACCCATCTTGGGTCTTCTTCAAACATGAGGTTTTTCTGATTCTAAGCTACAGATTTAAATTACATATCAAGTCCTTCCTTCTTAGCCACGCCAAGTTGACCAAGGTTGAGAAGGAAATTCTCATACATTTCTAAAGATTTTAATCCACAAGTAAGCAAACAAACAAACAAACAAACAAAAAAGTGTCTCAGTGACTCAGAGCAGAGACTGTAATGGCACGAAGTATTTGGGGGGCTGATGAAAATGTTCTAAAATAGATTATAGGTATGGTTGCACAGCCCTATGAATACCAAGCCACCAAACTGTTAAATCAGTGTATTGTGTGGGATATGAATTATATCTCAATAAAGCTGTTAATTAAAATTCCCCAAGGCTTTTCCCATGGGCTCTAGCCGGGCTGAATTGCCTGACTCTTCATCAGTGTAAGTTTTGCCCCTTAAGATTCCCACAAAAGTAGCCACGGGGACACAGTCCCACTATGCAGAGGAGGTGGCCAAAAGACCGTCTTAGACACCCTGAGATACACTTGACAGACATCAAAGCAACATAAGCAAACATCATGTGGTTTACCTGCAACAGAGTATGCACCGCATGGGTGATGGGGAAAACTCCTTCAGTGGCTGATAAACATTCAGAAAATCCAATGAAGTACCCAATTTTAAGGCATCCCAGGATGATGGTAATGAGTGCAAACAATGCGATACTACCTAAATGGGGTGGGGAGGCGGTAGAAACACACACATGTAAGTGTTAGCATGTACTGATCTCATTTCAAAACAAATGATATTAGGCCCTCATATATAAACTCCAATGATTTTTGACAAGGCTGCCAAGATGGCTCAACTGGGAAATGACATTTGTTTCAAAAACTGATGCTGGGAAACTGGGTATCCACATGCAAAAGAATGAAGCTGGGTACTTCCCTGGTGATCCAGTGGCTAAGACTCTGTGTTCCCAAAGCAGGGGGCCTGGGTTTGATCCCTGATCAGGGAACTAGATCCCATATTTCGCATCTAATAAGACTCAGGGCAGCCAAATAAGTGTGTGTGTGTGTCTCTGCATGTGTGTGTTAGTTGTTCAATCATTCAGTCCGACTCTGCGACTCCATGGATTGTAGGTCACCACGCTCCTTGTCCATGGAATTCTCCAGGCAAGAATACTGAAGTAGGTAGCCATTCCCTTCTCTAGGGGATCTTCCCAACCCAGGGATCAAACCTGGGTCTCCCACATTGATTCTTTACCATCTGAGCCATCAGGGAAGCCCAAATAAATAAATATTTTTTTAATGAAGCCAGATGCTCACCTTACAGCATATATAAAAATTAACTAAAATGAAAAATGTTAATCTTTCAGTCATGAAAGATGTAGGAACTCAGGTTTCCTACATTGTAGGCAGAGTCTTTACCATCTGAACCACCAGGAATAAATCAAAGACTTATTCTAAAACCTAAAACTATAAAATCTTGGAAGAAAATATAGGAAAAAATCCTTATAATGTTGGGTTTGGCAATGATTTATTGGATATGACACCAAAAGCACAAGCCACAAAAGTAAAAAATAGTTACATTAGTTGCTCAGTTGTCTGACTCTTTGCAACCCCATGGACTATAGAGTCCATGAAATTCTGCAGGCCAGAATACTGGAGTGGGTAGCCTTTCCCTTCTCCAGGGGATCTTCCCAATCCAGGGATCAAACCCAGGTCTCCCAGACTGCAGGGGGATTCTTTACCTGCTGAGCCACAGGGGAAGCCCACATTAAAATGAAAAAATAATTGGGCATCAGAGGACACTATCAACCCACAGAATGAAAGAAAATATTCACAAATCACATATCTGATAAGGTGAGAGTATCCAGATTCTACGAAGAACTACAATATAACCATTTTATTAAAAACAGCAATTAAAAAAGTAAGCACATGACTAGAATAGACATTTCTCCAAAGAACATATGTAAATGGATATTTAACACATGAAAAAACATTCAACAGCACTAGCTATTAGGGAAAGGAAAATGAAAATTACTATGAAATGCCATCTCACATGCATTAGGATGGCCACTACCCAAAAGAGAAGAGAGAGAAAAAGGAAGGCAATGGGAAGGAGAAGGGAAGGGGGAGGCAAGAGGAGGGGAGGAGGGAAGGAAGAAAGACAAGAAAGGAGGGAGCAAGGGAGGAAAGATGGAAAATAATAATAGAGATATGGAGAAACCAGAATCCTTATGCACTGGTGATGGGAATGTGAAATGGTGTAGCCCCTGTGGAAAACGGTATGGCAGTTGCTCAGAAAATCAAAAACAGTAACTCCACATGGTCTAGCAATTCCACTTCTGGGTTTCCACCAAAGGATCAAAACAGGGACACAAAGGGATACGTGGACACCGACGCTCACGGCAGCATCATTCACAAGAGCCTAAAGGAGGAAGCAACCCACGCGTCTACCCTTGGACGAGCGGATCAAAATGTGGCATGTCCGTTCAGTGCAATATGATTCAGCTTTAAAAAAGGAAGGCCGTGGTGACACTTGATACAGGTCCATAAGTGAAATAAGGTCATGGAGCTCAAGGTCCATAAGTGAAATAAGCCAGTCACACAAAGACAAACGCTGCATGGTTCCACTCACTCCTTGGAATAGCTGCATCCACAGGAACAAAAAGTAAAACGATGCCTGCCGGGGGCTGGGTGGAGGAGGAAATTGGGAGTTATTTAGTGATACAGACTTCTAGTTTTACAAGATGTATTGAACATTAACAAGAGTATTGAACATTAACCGTAATTAATTCACAAAAATGAATGTACTTAACACCACTGAACTGTACCTTTAAATGATTGAGCTGGTAAATTGTATGCTATGTTTATTTTATCACAATTTTTAAATTTTTAATATATATAAAGCAAATTCTACTATTGGCCTCAAGAGCTAAAACTAGAAGAAAACGTTATGACTTATTTACCATTGTACAGGCCTCAGGCATATTTTGGGGTCTGACAAATGATATACATTCAACAGAATTTGGGCAAAACAAAAGAAGTCCTCTAGAAGATTTTTCCCATGCAAAATGATCAATCTAAGGGTGTCATTGTTCTGCTCAAAATATCTCAGTTCTTTGATCCTAAAAGCCTGCTCACTAAAGAATAAAAGTAAGGGGTATAAGGTATACAGGAACTTTCTTTCCTATCTTTGCAACTCTTCTTTAAAATAGAAAGTTTACTTTTTAAGAATGACAGGGACATGTCTATAGTCGTGGCATGTAAAGCGCTGTGCTAGTGACATGGAGAAAGGAAACACTCTTTGATGGTATATCTGGCATGGTTGACAGCAAATGAAAACAAACAAAAACAGGCATATGAATAAGATTGGAAAGGAGTATGCAAAAACATTTTAAAAGGAACTTGTAACCAAATGAAGAAATTAGCAAGAAAAGCATAATAACTGTGCAGATTTGATCAAGGCCAAAGTCCCTAGTCTCTCTTCTGGGCCAGCATCAACCACCATTCATACATTCTCTCCCACGAAAGCAGGAAACCAGATCGTGTGTGACATGCATTATGGCAAGAGAGAGAGGAGGGCCTGGGCCATCACAAGGAGCTATAACATTACAGCTCCGCCTAAGAAGCCTCCAGTGAGGAGTAATGCAATCGCCTGGCTCCTTTCCACTGCTCAAAGCCTTGCAGAAACAACTCTAAGTCACATTTTTTTTTTCTAAATTCTGGAAAACCCTCAGTGAAATCAGAAACCTCACAGGAGTGGAGATTCAATCCCAGGGCTTTGAAACGGTTTGACAAATGCATGGTTCCTTTTGATTACAAAGAGAAATGGCCAGATGAAGTGAGGCAGGCTGGTTGGGTGGCGAGGGCAGAGGCTGTAACTCTGGGGACCTGTCTGTGTCACCGACAGAATGTGTGAGCTCAGACAGGTCATTCCCAAGCTCCTGGTCCTGGTTTTCCCATCTATAAAACAAGACTGGTCCACAGCCATGGTTCTCAAACTTAAGCCTGGGTCAGAATCACCTGGAGGACTTGTTAAAACAAAGAATACTGGGTCCCACCCCTAGAGTTTCTGATTCAGTAGGTCTGGGGCGGGGTGCCCAAATCTGCATCTCTAACAAGTTCTCAGGTAGAGTGTATGCTGTCGGCCTGGGACCCCACCTGGAGAATCACTGATTTGGGACATCTCTGTCACTGACATATCAAGCCTGAGATTTCTTTGGAAGGAATGATGCTAAAGCTGAAACTCCAGTACCTTGGCCACCTCATGCGAAGAGTTGACTCATTGGAAAAGACTGATGCTGGGAGGGATTGGGGGCAGGATGAAAAGGGGACGACAGAGGATGAGATGGCTGGATGGCATCACTGACTCGATGGACATGAGTCTGAGTGAACTCTGGGAGATGGTGATGACAGGGAGGCCTGGTGTGCTGCGATTCATGGGGTCGCAAAGAGTCGGACATGACTGAGCGACTGAATTGAACTGAACTGAACTGAACTGATAAGAACATCACATGCCTGCTCACATTCCTGCAGCCCTTCCTTCCTTCATCCATCCTCCCATCCATTTCTTTCTACAACAAATGTTTTAGGGACTCCTACTATACATGAGGGACTTCCCAGTTGACACATCAGTAAAGAATCTGCCTGCCAATGCAGGAGACGCAGGTAGACATGGGTTCAAGCTCTAGGTGGGGAAGATCCCCTGGAAGAGGAAATGGCACCCCACTCCAGTATTCTTGCCTAGGCAATTCCATGGACAGAGAAGCCTGGCAGGGTCAGGGGGTACATGAGGTCAAAAAGAATCAGACAGGACTGTGCAACGGAGCACATACACACCATGCATGAGGCATTTGTCAGTTGTTCAAAGGTAAACAAATAAGATTGCTGGAGGAACAAAAATACGCACATATAACACTGCATAAATTGGGGTGTGCAGAAGATATAGAGGGTGAGCTGGCACCAAACTCCTCATCTGCATCGTGCAAAATCAGAAGCCAGTGGAAGAGTAGCTAGAGTCCACTGCAAGGAAAGGACTGCAGTTGAGAAACCCCCTTCCCAGGCAAGATGGTGCCCACAGGTCAGGGCAAAAGACAGAAAGATATTTGAAGATATGCTGAATATAATTGTTTGACGCCTCTTTGTTGTTCAAATAAGATCCAGGCACTTGGGATATAAAAACATCAATAAAATAAAGTATATGTCCTTGGTGAGTTTAAGCTTCTAGTGGGGAAGACAAGAAAATAAGCAAATAAGTGATAAACACAGAAGAAATGTCAGGAAGTGCCAAGTGCATGAGGTTGATGATGGCAGGCAGAAAAGGATTCTCTGAGAAACTGACAGCTGAACAGATAAAAAATGATGGGAGAAAAATATCCACAGAACTCACCTGACAAAGGGCTGTAACCAAACAATCAGGAGCTTTAACCAAACATCAATCAGGAGCCCTCTTAGCGAGGGAAGATGAAGAGGAAAGGGAGAAACAATGAGCAATAAACTTTGCAACAGATTGAAGAGGTAGTTGGATGTATAATGGAAGGAAAGAGAGAAGGAACAGAGGGAGGGTGTAAATGGGTGGGTGATGGACGGATGGATGGATAGATGGTGGATGATGATGATGAAAGGAGGGATGGATGGATGCATGAGTGAATGGATGAATAGTCCAGTTTAATAGAAATAAGAAGAAGATGATAGAAGTTATATCCAAATGGATGAAGATAAACTGTCTGGAAATGTGTAATTAACATGCTCTTTAAAGACTTGTGATACAAACTAACGCTGGGGAGGGACTGAGTGAGGAGCAGAACAACCTTTCAAAGTTCTCACGGTAAAGAGATGGATACTAGGGGAAAGAGGGAAACAGATGCATTCTAAAGGTCTTATTTCTTTGGAATAGAGAGGAATGGGAGGATCTTGGAGTGGGGAGCAATGTGGAGAATGGAGCAATATGTACCTGATTATGAGAATGAGGAAAGGTAAGCTAGTCATTAATAGAGTAGAAAAACACAGGAGAATGTTCAAGTTCTCCAAAGAGCAAACACTGGAAAAGGCAAATGAGTCAACAATATGTACAATAAATCATTATAATCATCCTAAAGAAAAACAGAAACAACAAAATCCACAATATAAATCATTACAGTGAGAATGATCTAAGTCTCCCATTAATTAGTAAACAAAGATGGGAATTCTGAATTAAAACCAAAACCTAACTATATGATCTTTACATGAAACACACTTTTAGCTGAGTGACAGCGGTGGAAAAGAGGGAGGTGGACAAAGTGGAAGTCGGTAATACAGACTAAAAGAAACGAGGTAGAGAAATGTTAATATCGGACCACACGGGCTTTAAGATTCACTATAAACACTTAGGACAAATAATTCTTCCCTCTTTATCATTACATGTGAAAAAAACATCATGTATGAGGAAGACATAATAATCAAATAATCCAAATAAATCATTTTTGTTTTGTGTATTTAACTCCTACGAGATGAGATGGCTGGATGGCATCACGGACTCGATGGACGTGAGTCTGAGTGAACTCCGGGAGTTGGTGATGGACAGGGAGGCCTGGCGTGCTGCGATTCATGCGGTCGCAAAGAGTCGGACACGACTGAGCGACTGAACTGAACTGAACTGGACTGAAAAAAAATTGAGTGAAGGATTTCAGAACCAGACAGATCTGGCAGACATAGGACATAGAGGAACTGAACTGCACAAGTGACAAACTTGGTTTTACGACATCACCTTGCATGTTGATAAAAATCAATTATGTCATAAAAGCACAGAACATAGAGTGTCATGGTAGGTAGTAACTCCCTGGCTTCAAATCCATTTTCTACCACTCTATTATTGATGATGACCTTGAGCAACTTCCTAACTTCTCTGTGCCTCCATTTCCTCATCTGTAAAATGTGGATTCTAAGATTGACTATCTCCTAGGGATGTTCAGTTCAGTTCAGTCACTCAGTCATGTCCAACTCTTTGTGACCTCGTGGACTGCAGCATGCCAGGTTTCCCTGGCCATCACCAACTCCCGGAGCTTGCTCAAACTCATGTCCATTGAGTCAGTGACACCATCCAACCACCTCATCCTCTGTCGTCCCCTTCTCCTTCTACCTTCAATCTCTCCCAGCAGCAGGGTCTTTTCCAATGAGTTGGCTCTTCCCATCAGGTGGCCAAAGTTTGGGAACTTGACTTTCAGTACTTCCAATGAATATTCAGGACTGATTTCCTTTAGGATGGACTGGTTGGATCTCCTTGCACTCCAAGGGACTCTCAAGAGTCTTCTCCAACATCACAGTTCAAAAGCATCCATTTTTCGGCACTCAGCCTTCTTCACAGTCCAACTCTCACATACATATGTGACTACTGGAAAAACCACAGCTTTGACTAGATGGACCTTTGTTGGCAAAGTACTGTCTCTGCTTTTTAATATGCTGTCTAGGTTGGTCATAGCTTTTCTTCCAAGAAGCAAGCTCTTTTCATTTCATGGCTACAGTCACCATCTGCAGGGATTTTGGAGGTCAAAAAAATAAAGCCTTTCATTGCTTCCATTGTTCCCCATCTATTTGCTATGAAGTGATGGGACTGGATGGAATGATCTTAGTTTTCTGAATGTTGAGTTTTAAGCCAACTTTTTCACTCTCCTCTTTCACTTTCATCAACAGGCTCTTTAGTTCTTCCTTGCTTTCTGCCATAAGGGTGCTATCATCTTGCATATCTGAGGTTATTGATTTTTCTCTCCGCAATCTTGATTCCAGCTTGTGCTTCATCCGGCCCAGCATTTTGCATGTTGTACTCTGCATGTAAGTTAAATAAGCAGGGTGACAATATACAGTCTTGATGTACTCCTTTCCCAATTTGGAACCAGTCTTTTGCTCCATGTCCAGTTCTAACTGTTGCTTCTTCACCTGCATACAGGCTCCTCAAGAGACAGGTAAGATGGTCTGGTATTCCCATCTCTTGAAGAATTTTCCACAGTTTGTTGTGATCCACATAGTCAAAGGCTTTGGCATATTCAATAAGGCAGAAGTAGATGTTTTTCTGGAACTCTCTTGCTTTTTCAACAATCCAATGGATGTTGGCAATTTGATCTCTGCTTCCTTTGCATTTTCTAAATACATCGTGAACATCTGGAAGTTCTCAGTTCATGTACTGTTGAAACCTAACTTGAAGGATTTTGAGCATTCAGTTCAGTTCAGTCGCTCAGTCATGTCTCTTTGCGACCTCATGAATTGCAGCACGCCAGGCCTCCCTGTCCAACACCAACTAACGGAGTTCACTCAGACTCATGTCCATCAAGTCAGTGATGCCTTCCAGCCATCTCATCCTCTGTCGTCCCCTCCTCCTCCTGCCCCCAATCCCTCCCAGCATTAGAGTCTTTTCCATTGAGTCAACTCTTCGCATGAGGTGGCCAAAGTACTGGAGTTTCAGCTTTAGCATCATTCCTTCCAAAGAAATCCCAGGGCTGATCTCCTTCAGAATGGACTGGTTGGATCCCTTGCAGTCCAAGGGACTCTCAAGAGTCTTCTCCAACACCACAGTTCAAAAGCATCAATTCTGTGGCACTCAGCCTTCTTCACAGTCCAACTCTCACATCCATACATGACCACAGGAAAAACCATAGCCTTGACTAGACGGACCTTAGTCGGCAAAGTAGTGTCTCTCCTTTTGAATATGCTATCTATGTTGGTCATAGCTTTTCCTCCAAAATGTAAGCGACTTTTATTTCATGGCTGCAGTCACCATCTGCAGTGATTTTGGAGCCCAAAAATATAAAGTCTGACACTGTTTCCACTGTTTCCCCATCTATTTCCCGTGAAGTGATGGGACTGGATGCCATGATCTGCGTTTTCTGAATGTTGAGCTTTAAGCCAACTTTTTCATTTTCCTCTTTCACTTTCATCAAGAGGCTTTTTAGTTCCTCTTCATTTTCTGCCATAAGGGTGGTGTCATCTGCATATCTCAGGTTATTGATATTTCTCCTAGCAATCTTGATTCCAGCTTGTGTTTCTTCCAGTCCAGCGTTTCTCATGATGTATTCTGCATATAAGTTAAATAAGCAGGGTGGCAATATACAGCCTTGACGTACTCCTTTTCCTATTCAGAACCAGTCTGTTGTTCCATGTCTAGTTCTAACTGTTGCTTCCTGACCTGCATACAGATTTCTCAAGAGGCAGGTCAGGTGGTCTGGTATTCCCATCTCTCTCAGAATTTTCCAGTTTATTGTAATCCACACAGTGGAGGTGATGGAATTCCAGTGGAGCTATTTCAAATCCTGAAAGATGATGCTGTGAAAGTGCTGCACTCAATTTGCCAGCACATTTGGAAAACTCAGCCATGGCCACAGGACTGGAAAAGGTCAGTTTTTATCCCAATTCCAAAGAAAGGCAATGCCAAAGAATGCTCAAACTACCGCACAATTGCACTCATGTCATACACTAGTAAAGTAATGCTCAAAATTCTCCAAGCCAGGCTTCAACAATATGTGAACTGTGAACTTCCTGATGTTCAAGCTGGTTTAGAAAAGGCAGAGGAACCAGAGATCAAATTGCCAACATCCACTGGATCATGGAAAAAGCAAGAGAGTTCCAGAAAATCATCTATTTCTGCTTTACTGACTATGCCGAAGCCTTTGACTGTGTGGATCACAATAAACTGTGGAAAATTCTGAGAGAGATGGGATCTTGCTAGCATCTCAAATGAGTGCAAGGGTGCAGTAGTTTGAACATTCTTTGGCGTTGCCTTTCTTTGGGATTGGAATGAAAACTGACCCTTTCCAGTCCTGTGGCCACTGCTGAATTTTCCAAATTTGCTGGCATTTTGAGTACAGCACTTTAACAGCATCATCTTTTAGGATTTGAAATAGCTCAGCTGAATCCATCACCTCCACTAGCTTTGTTCGTAGTGATGCTTCCTAAGGTCCACTTGACTTTGCATTCCAGGATGTCTGGTTCTGGGTGAGTGGTGACACCATCGTGGTTGTCTGGGTCATGAAGATCTTTTCTGTACAGTTCTTGTGTGTATTCTTGCCACCACTTCTTAATATCTTCTGCTTCTATCAGGTCCATACCGTTTCTGTCCTTTATCGAGCCCATCTTTGCATGAAATGTTCCCTTGGTATCTCTAATTTTCTTGAAGAGATCGCTAGTCTTTCCCATTCTATTGTTTTCTTCTATTTCTTTGCACTGATCACTGAGGAAGGCTTTGTTATCTTTTATCTCACCTAGGGGTGTAGAGGAGATTAATAAAGTCAACTGTCTCCTAGGGGTGTGGAGGAGATTAAATGAGTCATGACATGGAAAGCACCCAGAACAGTGTCCCACAAATAAAAAAAATTCTACAAGGATGTTATCATCCTCATTATCATCACTTAACTAGGTAGAGCCAATTAGAAGTTTCTGCAGCCACATTACTTGAGAACAATCCTAAAATGTTTAGTGTTGGCAGAGGGGAGACCTCCTCTTCTGTGTTAGGTGCCCAGAGCCCTCCTAGGGGTCTAGAATCTTGAACTGTAGACTCTTAGAGGTTGAAGGTACCACAAGTTAGTCTACATTCCCCATCTCATGCAAAGATGCTTTCCATTGCATCTTCACTAGCACCTGTGTGGTCTCCATCTGAACATGCCCAGGGCTGGGAGACTCACCCTTTGCTTCACCAGCTGCTGCTTAGATTAGAATGCTCTTCCCCACACAGAACTTCAGCCAGCACCCGAGAACCACCATCCTCTTTCCTGGCAATTCTGCCATCATTCACTCATTCCTTCATCCATCCATTCAACTATCCATTCATCCATTTGATGATTCAGTAAATATCAACTGGCACTCACTGCATGTTAGGCAGTGTGCCAGGAGCTCAGGTTATAATGGGAAGTGTATTCAAACAGGGTCTCTGCTTTGAAGAGCTCACTATACGGTTGGATCAACAAACTGAATGACACAATCTCCTGCTTGTGAAGTGCTAGGAAGAAAGTGAACAGGATGTTATAAGAACATACAACCCAGAAGACCCACCTGGTCTGAAGGCAACATGAAAGGCTTCCCTGAAAAAAAGACTCTCATTTCCTAGGAAACTCCCTGCCATCTCCACATCCTCTCTCTCCTGGACTGTCTGTACTCCCCTTTCACTCCTCCTAGCGGCACCCATGTGATGCTCAATGGGGGACACTCCACTTGCAGCCTGACTTCCTTTCCAATCAGTGCCCAACCAGCATCAGCTTTTTAGGCAGCTGCATTGTAAGGCTGAAATCCCGAGAGGGCATTTGTATTTTCTACTAGAGTAGAAATCCCCTTCCAAAGAACAAAACAAAAAAGTACATGTGAGAGAATGCATGCAGTTAGGCAAGACTCTCTCACAGTGAGCCCAGGCTGAGTGTAGGAGATAGTCGCTCCCTTTCCTGGGGAAATCGTTCAAACACCCTTGCATCTTCACCTGCTCCAGAATTTTGCTGGGTGTCACTGTCATGCTCAGTTCTCTATATTCTGTGTATTCTTTTATCCTTTTTTAAATTCAAGGTAGCCTCCTGAGACCCTACATATTCTCCCTATATGTACACACATGCTCAGTGCTCGGTCATGTCTGATTCTTTGCAGCTCCATGGACTGTAGCCCTCCAGGCTTCTCTGTTCAGGGGATGGGATTCTCCAGGCAAGGACACTGGAGTGGGTTGCCTTGCTCTCTTCCAGGGGGTCCAACCCAAATCTCCTGCACTGCAGCAGATTCTTTACTGCTGAGCCACCAGGGAAGCCCCCCCCCCCGACATTGGAGTATCATCCTCCTCATTTTACAAATGAAGAAACTGAGGCAGAAAAGTGAGGCTACATGCAGGGGGTGGGGCGGGGAGCTCTTAGCCCTCGTGCTCTGGTGCCCCTCGCTCTCTGCACCATCCTCGCTCCCTCTTGCAGCTCTCCATACAGGGACCACACCCAAGCATCCTGTCCCCAGAGCCCAGCCAATGCCCCAAAGCTCAGTGCAGGCTGTTGAACCAAACTGGATCAACATTTCTGCCCAGCCACCACAAAAGGTGTCCCCATGCTGTGTTATTTTCTGCATGTTCCAAAGATTCCTCTGCTGGGTGGAAAGAACAGAAGTTACATGGAAGTAAGGGATTTTGCCCCCTCTGTCACCCTCTAATATCACAAGGAGCTCAGCCCTCTTCTCTTTCTCACTCTGAATGTTTCCACTGACAAGGGCTCAACCCTCCCCCTGATGCCCTTTCAGCTTCTGGGTCCAGAAGATGAAGGTGATAACATCCACCTCAAGAACCGCTGTGAGACTGGAAATATTACACTAAGTGAAAGAAGCTGATCACCAACAGGGACATATTAGGTGATTCCATTCACTAAAATGTTCAAGCCAGGCAAATCTAGAGATAGAAAGTAGATTCATGGTTATCTGTTCCTAGGGTGGATACGGGGTAAGGGCTCTCAGGGGGTAAGAGGTATCAGGGGATAAGAGCTAAAGGGCACATGCAGATTCATGGTTATCTGTTCCTTGGGTGGACATGGGGTAAGGGATGTCAGAGGGTAAGAGGTATCGGGGATAAGAGCTAAAGGGCACATGCTTCTATTTGAGATGATAAAACATTCAAAAACTGACTGTGGTGATAGTTGCACATATCTGTGAATAGGGCTATTCACAACCCATCAGCTTGTGCACTGTGTGTGTGTGTGTGTGTGAGTCGCTCAGTTGTATCCGACTCTTTGCGACCCCATGGACTATAGCTGCCAGGCTCCTCTGTCTATGGAATTCTCCAGACAATAATACTGGAGTGGGTTGCCATTCCCTTCTCCAGGGGATCTTCCCAGCCCAGGGATCAAACCCACATCTCCTGCATTGCAGGCAGATTCTTTAAATGGGTAAATTGGATATTATGTGGACTATGTCTCAAAAGGACTATTGTTTAAGAAACAGGAGAAGAATTGCTGGGCACACTGACACGTGCTCACTATACCCGCAGCAGGAACAGAAGCCCAGGAAAACAAGGGGTGTCTGGAGAGGCTGTGTCTGCAGAGGCCTGAGGTGATCAGATTGAGATGAACATGCATCCTGAGGAGGGAACCAACCTGAAGCCCAGCGCCATGTTTATGAACTTGCTGCATCCGCCCTGAAGTCAGCAGGGTGGACTGGAATCCCACCGGGACCCGCCCTGACCGCTCCCTTCTTAGCCGCAATAGACACTGCCACAGGGCTGCACCCTGGGTTTTGCAATCCTGCCAAGCATCCTCCAGGAGTTTCTGGCTGCACTGCCACACTGTGGGCTCCCTAGGTTCAGAGACAGTTGCATCCTTGGATCCTGTAGCCTTCATCCCTTGCCTCTCTCTCCTCCTCTGCTCCCTGCCACAGTCCCCGACAGGCCCCACCTCTCTTCACACAGGTGCTTGGAACCATCTGGTTTTGCAACCTTCAATTTCTCACACATGGAGACGGCCTCTTTTTGAAATCCATCACTGCACCCCAACCTTTATCTCTACAGCCACCTGTCCTGAGCGTGTCTTACAGATGCACCTTGCTTTACTTGTAGCCCCTAACAGATAAGGACCACAGTACTCAGAGCAGACAGAGAGGCAATGTGCTGTGTACACAGAGGCACCTCATTCTGAGCAAAAAACACTTTGTAAGAATGTCTATATGTGTATAACTGGGCCACTTTGCTGTACAGCAGAGATTGGTGCAACACTGTAAATCAACTATCCTTCAGTTTTAAAAAAAGAGAAAAAAAGAAGTAATGATAAGAGCTAATCAATTATGGTGCAGGAGAGGGCAGAGAAGCAACCAATGAATCTTTTCGTAAGCCCTCTTTGCTTAAAAAAAAAAAAAGAAAGAAAGAAACAAAAGAAAGAAAAAAAGTGGGGGAGCACTCCGTAAAAATCTGATCTCATTTTAAAAGGAGTAGATTTGGGAGTGATTATTCACACACACAAAGAAAGCATCACCGTGACAAACGACTTTGTTAGGGACAATACCTCTAACCAGAATTCCGAACATACTCATTAAACGTGGCTATTAGTCCTATTGTCGTCATCGCCATGATTTTATGTTAGTAACAGTGCCATGATTTTGTGTTAATAACATTTCTCTGGGCTTGAGACAGGCCAGAAAACCAGGAGAAAAAAAAAAGAAAGAAACCTCGCTTCACCAGTGCAGTCCTTCAAGAGACCAGAAACAGAACAGAAACAGGACCTTGGTAACTAACAGGATGAAACAGCTACTCGTGGGGTTTTCCTGTCACGGCACACCAGGGTTGGCATGAGATGTCCTGCTGCTGCCAATTCTTCCAGAATAAATCGGTCTCTTTACCCAGCAAATAGAGGATCAGGATGAATAATTCATCCTTCCTGCTGATTTTTTATGACAGCCAATGATTTTTGTTCCCCAAAAAGTCTTCACTTTCTCATACGTGGTAGGTGAGACAGAATGTCTTCTGCTCAAAGAAATGTTTCACAGCTCATACCAAGACCCAAAAGCTTTCTCTGGAAAACCTCAGGGTCCAGAATTCCACAGGCTGGATCTTTGTCAGAGCTGCAGACTTCCAAGGCCAACACAGAAGCCAGGGCAGAGCTAAGTCAAATCTGTCTTTCCCGCTGGGATTCCAAGGAAAACCTCAGTTCCTGCTTCAGCTGAAGGCACTTCTTTGGCACTGTGGCCTCCTAGCCACAGTACTTTTGGGATGATTAGGCTCTTGCTTCTTTGATAAACCACAGCTCATTTACAGCGGTAGACAGTGCTTCGCAAACTGCTTTCAGGCAACATCTCCCAGCTCGTTCCCTGAGAGGCAACCAGGATTCTTATTTTACTGATGAGGAAACTGGGATTCAGAAAGACAAGGGTAACAGACCTGAGTTATCACTCTATGCCTTCAGAGTCAGCACCACTTCCATCATCCACATGCCTCACCTGAAGCGTTCTGTTATTATGGAACAACTTGCTGAGTGTCTTAACAGCCACACTATTTACTGAACACCTACTACGTGCTCTCTCGACATTGCCTCTTTTGTTCCATCTCTGCCTGATGTCTAATGGACATCTCAGATGTAACACATCCACAGGAGGGGCCCTGATTCTGCATTCCCACCCTGCTCCTCCCTCTGTCTTCCTAGTCTTGGGACATGGCAGTGCCACCCACCCATTGACTGGGGCCACAATGCTCAGAGTCTTCCTGGAAGGAGGGAAAGAGAGAGGAGGGAAGAGAGAGGAAGAGCAGGGTGGGGGAGAGAGAGAAGAAGGAAGGAGGAGGGGAGGGTGGGAGAAAGAAAAGATGGAAGGAGGGAGAGTGGGGGAGGAAGAGAGAAAGGAAAGAAGGAAGGAGGGTGGATGGAAAAGGGAGGCATGGAGGAGAAGGGAAGGGTTGGATGAGGGGAGAAGAAGAAGGGAAGAAAGAAGAACAGAAGGATGGAGGAGGAAGGAAGTGAGGGAAAGACCAAGGGAAGATTCTGCCACTACAGAGAAGTGAAGGTCAAAAGCCTGTGTGTGACATTTTTGAGCCTAAGTCTACAGCCTCAAAGTAACATTCCATTCTTTTTGCCTGTTTGTTTGCTATGGCTCTGGATTCACTGTCATTTGTAGGAACACAAAACCACAAACCTCCCTGCAACAACCACTTTCAGAGAAGGAATTTGGGCCACCCTGGAGTTGTGTGCAGTTTTTCCAAAGGCAGACGAACTAGACACAGTCTCTGAGCCTAAGAAATCTCAAATCTCATCTGGATGACCAGGCTCATATCCAACTAGTCATAAGACAAGGCAGAAATGCACAAAGGCCCAAAGAGCTCTACAGAGAGCCATGGTGACCCACGGGAGTGAGGAGTAATTCCTGCCAAGTGTGTGGAGAAGGTGGCGTTGGGGCCAGATATGTGAAGGAATGACACACTGCGATGGGCACTTGAAGCCTTTGAGCCTGGAGCACAGCATGAGGACAAAAGAGAAGATAAAACTGAAGAGTCACCTGGGACCCGATCAGAGAGCCTTGAACGCCAGGATAGGAGTGTGGCCTCCTTCACCGGGTCAGTGGAACCATGGCAGGGCTTTAAATAAGGAAAGAAAGATGTGAATAGGTTTGTATAACCGTAGCTGCAACGTTGGAATATAAGAGCCTGAAGGCGGAGGGAGAGAGAAGAGAAGTGAAGGTGGGAGGAGTGGGGCGCCGAAAAGATGGACAGGAAGACGGAGGCAGAAAAGACTAAAGGAGAGAGGTGGAAGGGAGCGAGGGCGCAGAGATACCGCGGGGCTGCGGCTAGCGGGCGAGCAGGCTGGTTCCGCGGTGCGCTCGCCCGCCCGCCCGCGGGTTTGCTGCGTCGGGGACTCACCGCGGAGCCAGCGCGCGCCGGCGTACGTGTCCTTGAGGCGGATGAGGCGGCGGTGCGCGGAGCTGCGGCGCACATACCACAGCATCCAGAGCAGCTGCAGCAGCATGAGCGCCGTGAGGAAGCACAGCAGGTCCCTCTTACCCACGCCCGAGGCGTGCACGGCCCAGGCCAACAGGAACAGCAGCCCCGCCACGAACACGTTCAGCGCGTACTGGCTGCTCAGGGCCTCGGCCAGCTTCTGCGGGAAGCTCTCGCGGACGGCGCCCCGCCGAGGTGCCGGGGAACCTGGGGATCCCTGGAACCCCGGAGTCAAGAACGGGGGCGGCGGGCGGGCCGCGGGCCAGGACGAGCCCCTCTCCGAGTCGCTCGGAGCACCAGGGGAGCTGCAGGCGCCCCTTGACCCTCGCGCATCATTGAGTGACCCTCACCTAGTCTAGCCTCGGGACGGCTGCGACTTGCGCCCCACCCGCTGCTCCCGTCCTCCCCTGCCCTAGCCCCGAGGGGCCTCGGCCGATCAGCCCCCTGTCCTGATCACCCGCGGACACCTGCTCTCCCGCCTTCTGCCCCCTGCCCTCGGACAAGGCCCTCACCCAAGCCACTTACCAGGTCCCCACCCCGCTGACCCCAGCTTCTTCGCCCTCCCCTATGCACACTGCCCACTTCCCCTCCCTCCGCAAGGTCCGGGGCAACCCTTCCCAGCACCCTGGATCCACGCGGGGGCCCCGATGCCTCGGTTGGGCACCAGCCCTGCCGCGACAGCCGCGCGTCCCCAGCCCAGCGCGTCCGAACCCGCCCGGCGTCCGCTGCTCTGTTGTCCCCTGAGCCGACGCCGGCTGACCCAGCCCTGCCCGGGCGACAGGTGGCTCCCGGAGTTGGGGTGCGGGGGAGCGAGCCGCACCAGAGAGGGTGGGCACGGGGGCGTGGCAGCGGGGGAACCGCGAGCCCCGAGGGTGCGTGCGCGGCTCCCGTGCCGCAGCGTCTGCGTGGCAGCCCGCGGAAGCCCGGGTTAGTCGGAAGGTGTCCGTGTGCGTGAGTCTGCCTGTCCTCGTCTCTGCGTGTCTCTGTGGTCTGTTTTCTCTGTGCGGGGTCTTTCTGTCTGGCCCGTCAGTCTTTGGGTGTGCCTGGTTGGGGCGGGGAGGATGGGACGGAGTGGCAGCGCCCGTCCCTAGATCTATGACTATGGGGATGGCGTGTCTTTTTGGCTCGTGTCTCTGTTCGCCCGTCTGCCTGGTGTCCCTGTGTGTCTGCCTGGAGATGCCCAGAAGCGGATAAAGACGGGAGCCACCTCCCAAGAAAAGATCATCTCTCTCCCTCCTGCAGGAGCACGGGGAGCTGCTTCTGGACTGAGCCGAGCTGGGGCTGAGCGCTGCCCCCGGGTCCTCCCTGGAACGCGA
>SJXQ01010678.1:125947-163688 GCA_006408695.1 Aepyceros melampus | reverse complement strand
ACTTCCAATTTGCCTTGATTCATGGACCTGACATTCCAGGTTCCTATGCAATATTGCTCTTTACAGCATCAGACCTTGCTTCTATCACCAGTCACATCCACAGCTGGGTATTGTTTTTGCTTTGGTTCCATCCCTGCATTCTTTCTGGAATTATTTCTCCACTGATCTCCAGTAGCATATTGGGTACCTACTAACCTGGGGAGTTTCTCTTTTGCTATCCTATCATTTTGCTTCTTCATACTGTTCATGGCATTCTCAGAATACTGAAGTGGTTTGCCATTCCCCTCTCCAATGTACCACATTCTGTCAGACCTCTCCACCATGACCTGCCCATCTTGGGTGGTCCCACATGGCATGGCTTAGTTTCTTTAAGGTATACAAGGCTATGGTCCATGTGATTAGATTGACTAGTTTTCTGTGATTATGGTTTGTGTCTCTGCCCTCTGATGCCTCTCACAACACCTACTGTCTTACTTGGGTTTCTCTATACAATATTACTGCTCTATAATTTTGGATAGAAACTCTTAACTTATATATATAATATATATAATTTATTATGTAAAATTACAAAATCCACTTTTACTCCAAATGACAAAGCACTAGATTTGTTATAATCAAAAACACAAGATGTCTACTTTCACCAATTAGTTGAAACTTTTTATGAAGGTAGCAACTGTAACCATGAGAAGAAAGACTGAACTAAGAGGAATAAAATTAGAAGCAATGAGGTTATATTATTATTTGTAAGTTATATATTTGTATATCTAAAAATCTTAGAATAGCAAACAAATTACTACAAATGAGAAGAATTCAGGAAACTGATTTGGTACAACATTATGACACCAATTTAATAGTTTTCTTTCCATAAAAAACACAATCAATTAGAAAATATAGTTGAATAAATTACAGACACAAGAATGACTCGTGGCTGATTCATGTCAATGTATAGCAAAACAAATACAGTATTGTAAAAAAAAATTATATAAAAGGAAAAAATATACAGAAACAAGAATGACAATCAAATGCCTAGAAACAAAAAAGAGCAAGACACACACTCAAACACACATGTATTTACACACACACACACACACACACATACATACACAAAAAACAATACTAGTTTGGAATACAGAAGAAAATATAAATAAATAGAAAGCCTTAGCCTGTTTGTAGGTGATATCACTGTCATAAAATTCTCCTGAAATTAATCTGTAATTTTAATATGCCTCCAAAAACAATATCAGTTGACCATGTAAAATATATGACTTACTAGCTCTAATGTTCAAATGGAAAAAAAAAATACAAATTTGCAAGAACAGGATGAAAATATTTGAAAAAAATTGAGATAATAAATTTGCCAGACATTTAAGTTCATTTTAATTAAAATAATATTCTACTATGTGAACAAATGTTAGAATGGGAAAGGAAGCCTGGAAATGCTTCTGGAAAAACAGAGAATTCCAGAAAAACATCTATTTCTGCTTCATTGATTATGCTAAAGCCTTTGACAGTGTGGATCACAACAAACTGTGGAAAATTCTTCTAGCGATAGGAATACCAGACCACCTTACCTGCCTCCTGAGAAATCTAAATGCAGGTCAAGAATAGTTAGAACCAGACATGGAACAAGGGACTGGCTCCAAATTGGGAAATGAGTACATCAAGGCTGTATATTGTCACCCTGCTTATTTAACTTATATGCAGAGTACATTATGAGAAACGCTGGGCTGGATGAAGCACAAGCTGAAATCAAGATTTCTGGGAGAAATATCAATAACCTCAGATATGCAGATGACACCACCCTTATGGCAGAAAGCAAAGAGGAATTAAAGAGCCTCTTGATGAAAATGAAAGAGGAGAGTGAAAAAGCTGGCTTAAACCTCAGCATTCCAAAAATGAAGATCATGGCATCTGGTCCATCACTTCATGGCTAATAATAGATGGGGAAACAATGGAAACAGTGACAGACTGTATTCTTGGACTCCAAAATCACTTCAGATGGTGACTGCATCCATGAAATTAAAAGACACTGGCTCCTTGGAAGAAAACTATGACCAACCTAGACAGCATATTAAAAATCAGAGACATCATTTTTGCTGACAGAGGTCTGTATCATCAAAGCTGTGGCTTTTCCAGTGGTCATGTATGGATGTGAGAGTTGGACCATGAAGAAGGGTGAGTGCCTAAGGATTGATGCTTTTGAACTGTTGTGTTGGAGAAGACTCTTGAGAGTCCCTTGGACTGCAAGGAGATCCAACCAGTCCATCCTAAAGGAAATCAATCCTAAATATTCTTTCGAAGTACTGATGCTGAAATTGAAGCTACAATACTTTGGCCACCTTATACAAGGAACTGACTCATTGGAAAAGACCCTGATGCTGGGAAAGATTGAAAGCAGGAAGAGAAGGGGACAGTAGAGGATGAGTTAGTTGGATGGCATCACCGACTCAATAGACATGAGTTTAAGCAAGCTCTCCGAGTTGGTGATGGACAGGGAAGCCTGACGTGCTGCAGTCCATGGGGTCACAAAGGGTCAAACTGAACTGATAGGATTATAAATAGATAGAGTCTCTATGAAAGAAAATTTGGCAGCGTGTAGCAAAAACTCTACCTCCTTTTTACTTAGCATTTGCACTTCTTCAGATTCATCCTATAGATAT
The DNA here is from genome assembly GCA_006408695.1 of Aepyceros melampus. Classification (NCBI taxonomy): domain Eukaryota; kingdom Metazoa; phylum Chordata; class Mammalia; order Artiodactyla; family Bovidae; genus Aepyceros; species Aepyceros melampus. The sequence continues at coordinate 161,028 of SJXQ01010678.1, read as the reverse complement.
TCAATGGGTATGCAGTGATATATGTGCAGATGTTCATAATAGCATTGTTAGAACTATCAAAAAATAGGGGTTGTCAATCAAAATGTTCATCAATAGTATAAATTATACTTGTATAATTTATGGTGTGTGTGTTGTTAGTCACTCAGTCGTGTCCAACTCTTAGTGACCCCGTGGACTGTAGCCCACCAGGTTTCTCTATCCATGGAATTCTCCAGGCAAGAGCACTGGAGTGGGTTGCCATTTCCTTCTCCTGATGATCTTCCCAACCCAGGAATCAAACACAGCTCTCCTGCATTGCAGACAGACTCTTTACCCACTGAGCCACCAGGGAAGCAACTACAATTTATGGTAGAGTCATGGAGCATGGAATATTCTGAAGCCTTACAAGGAATGAATATACACAGTAAAGGAGAAGTGGAATGTCTTAGGGAGAATTGTGTAGGGGACATTCAACTCTACTGAGCCTATATTTATGTGGGATCATATATTTATTGACCCTATATTTATGTAAATATATGTGATAAATTTGCATATTTTCTATGTATAATATTTTATTTCTTAAACTATGTCATAAGGGGTACATGAGTGTTTACAACATTGGTCTTTATACACCTTTATGGATGTCTGAGGCTTCCCTGGTGGCTCAGAGGGTAAAGCGTCTGCCTGCAATGCAGGAGACCTGGGTTTGATCCCTGGGTCAGGAGGATCCCCTGGAGAAGGAAATGGCAACCCACTCCAGTACTCTTGCCTGGAAAATCCCATGGACAGAGAAGCCTGGTAGACTACAGTCCATGGAATCGCAAAGAGTCAGACACAACTGAGCAACTTCACTTCATGGACGTCTGAAACTTTTTAAATAAATCTAACCAAACAGTGACACAGCTATATATTGAAGTAGAACAATCTTCAATATACATTTTTAAACAAAATCCACTGAGTTTGAATCATTGTGTATAGAAGTGACCTTTTTGCCTGTGACCCAGAGTAAGAAATACAGTTTACATTGTGACCCAGTTCTCAATGAATCTCTAAACAAACAAACAAAAAAACTAGAAAAAAATTTCACAAGACAGTATCTACCCTTACTATAAAAAATGCACTCTAACATTTTCTATCTTATTTCATGTCTTTCTAACATTAATTTGTAATCCAGTAAATTTATTTCATAACCAACTAATTGGTCACAACCTGCAATTTAAAAGCAGTGATGTCTGGTACACTACACTTGGTGTGTGATTTTACATGGAACTACATGTATATATGCTTGTCTTGTCTAGTCTACTCTGTTGTTGCTAAGTTGTGTCCGACTCGTGACCCCCATGAACAGTAGCCCACCAGGCTCCTCTGTCCGTGGGATTCTCCAGGCAAGAATACTGGAGTGGGTCACCATTTCTTTCTCCAAGAGATCTTCCCAACCCAGGAATCGAACCAGGTCTCCTGCATTGCAGGCAAATTCTTTACCAACTGAGCTACAAGGGAAGCCCATATATGCTTGAAGATGCATAGTATTTCTCTGGAAATATTCAAATAAATGGATTATTCTGATTGCATTTGTGGAAGGCAACTAGGTGACTGTGGATAGGGAGGGATTAGAAGGAGATTTGTTTTCCTCTGTGCATTTTTGTTCTTTTAGAACTTTGTACCATATGTTATTAAAATTTTTGTTTAACATATCTAAAAAGTAAATAAAATGACAGTGATACCACAGAGGAATGAATCCAAGTCACTTGCTTTCTAGACTACTTTTTAAAAATAACCAACAATTAATTGTTGCTTACAGGGTTCTTTCCAATGTTTTAAAAATAGGAAAAAAGGCTTCCTTAAAAAAAATAAAAGCACAGGATTATTAAATATTTCCTTTATGGCAATATCCAGGTTTAGCTCTTAATTTCTTTCTTTAACACAGCTTTTGTGATGTATGTTCCTTCTAAAAATAAGATGAGAAAAAATATATTAGACCAAGTTTGGGAGGGATTGGGGGCAGGAGGGAAAGGGGACGACCGAGGATGAGATGGCTGGATGGCATCACAGACTCAATGGACGTGAGTCTGAGTGAACTCCGGGAGTTGGTGATGGACAGGGAGGCCTGGCGTGCTGCAATTCATGGGGTCGCAAAGAGTCGGACACGACTGCGCGACTGAACTGAACTGAATATAATATTTTGTTCTTTACATCATTATTAAGTCACTGGCTCATTTTAAATTGTAATTATGAAATTAGAGCCTCATATGTGGATGAGACATGCTCTTCTATTTACTTAGGGAAAAGCTATGTTTGGAGATCAAGTTTATGTCTTACAGAGAAAGCAAGGAAGACATGGAAGTGTTAACTAGCCAATCAGCAGTTTTATGTTTCAAAGGTGTCTGCCCAAATTAACAGTTTTAAAACAAAGCTGCACATTTCAAATCTTTGATGTCATATATACTATACTATTTTCCTTTGAAACCGAAACCATGTATTTGTCATTTAACAATTTCAGCAGTGTACACATAATTGTGTTTCCATGAGAAAATAACTATTATACTAAGTGGTTGACTTTAAACAGCATTTCTTTATTCTCCAAAGTCTATATTTTTAATTTTTTGTTTTCAGTTGTATTCTATCATTGAAAATTTGTGCTTAAATAATTTTCATTTATTTTTATGTTTATAAGTGTAAATCTAGTTTTTTGAGATAACTTATCTTTTATTTTCATTGTTCCTTGGCAAGTTTAGATTTGCCAAAATAATCCTTCAGCTAGAATGATTGTGTGGCCTGTAGAAATCTTCTGTGCAAAGATTTAATAACTTTTTCTATGAGAAAATTGGCAGCCTTGTAAATAATCCAAGAATTTCCCTTCTACCATATTTTTTAATTAATATAAACCTTGGGTTACCTCTGCTAAACAAGGGCCAAGAGGAGGAAAAGATTAAGGCTAATAGAATATGTCATTTTCTGATGAATTTATGAGTTCTCTGGGCTTTCTTTGCCTGGTTTCCAGGTTACCATGCTCTTAATTTTCCCCGTATCTCAGTAGTTACTTCTCTTACTTGCTGATTCTTCCTTTTCTCTGTTATATTTTAATATTGGAGTGTCCCAGTGCTCCTTGTCCTAGAATCTCTCCATTTACACTCACTCACTGTGTGATCTCATATAGTCTTGCTGCTTAAAATACCATCTACTATACAAATGAGCCCCAAACTCATATTCCTCCAAGACCTCTCTGCCAACATCCATTTTCGACTTACTTGAAGATTTCACCTGGGTGTCTAGTGGGTATTTTAAATTTCACTTGTCCAAAACAGAATTCCTAATCTTCCGTCTACTTCAGACTTGCTCCACTTACAGACTTGCCCATTTCAATTGATGAAAACTCTAGCCTACCACTTGCTCAAGCCAAAATCCTTGGCGCCGTCCTGAGAACTCTCTCACTCCCACACCTTACATCCACTCGATCAGTAAGCACTGTTTCTTTACCACCAACTCCATTGCTATCACCCTTGTCCAAACCACCATCATCTCTCACCTGGTTAATACAGCAGCCCCCTAACAGGTCTTCCTCCTTCCTAGAATGATCCATTTTTTTAGAAAAATATTTCTTATTTGGCTGTGCCAGGTCTTAGTTGTGGCATGCAGGATCTTCGACCTTTGCTATGGCACTGGAGCTCAAGTTCCCTGACCAGGGATTGAACACAGAGTCTTAGCCACTGGACCACCAAGGAAGTACCTCGAATGATTCTTTTAAAATGTCAGTCTGCTCTGCTTAAAAATATGCCAATGTTTTCTCCTTTAACTGAGAGTAAAATATTTACTGTGGTCTAAAATTTGCTCCCCGATACCTTTCTGTGCTCACTTCCTTCTACAGAGATGGGAGTTCCCCTCCCATCTCAATGGCATCTTTGTCATCTCCAGAAAAGCTGCAGCACACTTCTGCCTTAGGGACTTTACCTTAGCTGAGTCCTGTGCATGGGACTCTTTTCTTCCAGGTCTTACATGTTTAATTCTGACAGCTCCTCACGTCTTTATTCAGATGTTTCCTGCTCAATGAAGCTGACTCTGAGTGGTGCTATATAATACTGTAGCTATCACCCAGCCTCAAACTCCCAATACCCTTTACCCTGTCCTTTTTCTCCCCCATAGCAGTATTATCTTCTATATAATTAACTTATGCTCTGTGATTGTTGTTTATTGTCTGGATTATCAGCTCCAAAAGATCTGGGATCCTTGTCTGTTTTGCTTACTGAAGTATTTCAAGCTTCTATATTGTTTTGGACACTTACTAAGTATTCAACAAATATTTTTTAACTAGTAAATAAATATAGAGATGTAATTCTTATTCTATATGTTTTGACTGTGTTTTTGCACAGAACTGAATAACTGTATTTGATTGACTTGAGCTGTTATTTCTTGCACAATTGATTTTTTAGTGCCTTGTCTATGTGTGTAAATCAGTTTGGTTTCTATGATTTGGCCAGTCAGCTCAATAAACTCAGTAGTTTTTAAACCCCTGTGTTAGTAGTTGAATCAGTCAGACCTGTTTTCTTGTTTCTTGGATTTGTTTAATTTTAGTTTGTGAAGACTGTACTGATTTTTATAGGTAAAATATTCAAGCTAATTTCTGCATGGGAAAACCACTGCAGTTGATATGCCAAATCAATACATGTAGACATAACCATATTCAATCACAATTAGACTACAAGTCAAATGAGTATTGTAGGAGAACTTTATAGTCAGCATAGTTTGTTTTAAGACTAAGAAATAGCAAATACCAATTGCTTGCATATCCATAAATAAATAAATAAGCAGATACAGCTATCTTTTTGAGTGATTTATGAAAATAAGGAAGTCAATCAAAATTATTAAAGAGGTTAATTGATTTAAGACATTGCCTAAATTGATATGTTGTCTGAATTGCCTGGTCATTCTAGTGGAAGTTATTGAAACTTGTTTATGAAGGCCCAACCATATTTTATCAAATAACCCATCAATTGTTTTTTTTCAAAGCATTCTGATTAGAATTGATCAGTCAGTTTAGTGAAAATTGAAATATGAGTCTATAGGATATTCAAGTCTAAATTAAAACTATGATAAGAAAGTATAAGATGTTAAAGTGAGATTTTACTAATCCTAAGTCATGTCAGAGTTTGAGGAAGTGTCTGTAAAATGGAAAAAAGACTGGGAAATGAAATTTCAACATTTCAGCCTTGAAAGAGTCATGAACCCATCAACTCATGACATTTTCACCAGTCCTCCCATACTTACCGGTGTCAAAACAATGCCACAACAGATATTGAAGTACTTACGGAAGAAAAGACAAAACAGAACAAAGCAAAGCAATCACTAAAAATGAAAGAAAGGAAACAAACAGGAGCTCTATGGGTATTAAGTATTTGATATATATATGTTTTCTTGCCTGCAACATATATGCATAAAATTACTTTAACCTTTGGGTGCTTTCATTTTAGTCCTGGATCTGTAGGATACTTTCTGTTAATTTGAGTAACTTGCACAGGGAGCAGTAAGGATTTGGAAAGTAATTTTATCTTTTCCCTCAAGTATAGTTTTCTCCCTAAGCTCTGTCATTTGGACATCAAACTAACACTGCCATTTTTATCAGCTTCAGCCACAAGAAGGTTTATCAAGATGTTTCTGTTTTACTTCTCGTTTCTAAGCAGCTGCCTACAACTAGAGTCACGAGTCTGCTAAATTGAGCAGTCATTTGGAACTTGTTTTTTTTTTTTTAATCACATTCTTCTAAGAACCATAATTGTATAAAAAGAAATTAGCCCAAGGTAAATCTCAGCAGATATGTAATTTTCTCTGATAATGGTTTGCCTCCAATGGAGAGGTTAGTCTTTACCTACAAGAACTAGAAAGAATAATTTGGACATATTTTCTTGTACCTTATACCTTGGGCCTGTGAGACTTAAAATAAAGAAATATCTTGCTTTCCAACAAGTTAAGTTTCAGTTGTTCCAGATTGAATTAGTGTAAATAAAATAGAAAGAAGAGCCCTAGCAAATCAATACTGCATTGGTAGTAAACTGGAAAATACTGACAAATTATCCTTTTAGGCCTTAGCGAGGTTTAATCTAAACATCATTTTCTCCTGACAGTATGAGAGAGAAGAGGGTAATTTATTACAGAGTCCTGATATGGATGAGAAAAGACTGCTGCTTGTTCTTCCTGTTCTGGCTCATACCAGTTCAATTTTTGTTTTGCTCCAGAAAATCTTTCTCCAATAATATGTTTATAGGTCTTGTAACTTTAGTGCATAGCAACTGCTGCCTTATCATGGTATGTTTGAGTACTTGCTAGCTTGTTTAAGAATGTAGATTTCTAAGTGCTCTCTTGAAGCTCATGTGTCTCTTAGCTCCCTCATGAAGTATGTTCTTAAAGGGTCATATGCAAATCTTTGCATAGTTTACCTGCTGTGTGGGATCAGCATATAAACTAATCTAGAAAATCTGGTCATATTATAATGCAAATAAATACCTGTTCCTAAATGATGATTTTCATGACTTGAGCTTTTTGCTTGCTGGATGTATTTAAAGTGAAAAGTGAAAGTGTTAATGGCTCAGCCATGTCTGACTCTTTGTGATCCCATGGACAGTAGCCCACCAGGCTCCTCTGTCCATGGAATTCTCCAAGGATACTGGAGTTGGTTGTCATTTCTTCTTCCAGGGAATCTTCCCAACTCTGGTCTCCTGCTTGGCAGGCAGATTCTTTACCGTCTGAGCCACCAGGGAAGCCCCAAGAATATTGGAATAGGTAGCCATTCCCTTCTCCAGGAGATCTTCCTGACCCAGGAATCAAACCTGGGTCTCTTGCTTTGCAGGCAAATTCTTTACTGTCTGAGCCACCTTCTAGGGCAGTTAAAACTTATTAACTATTTACAGCAAAGGACAACTTTGTGTCTCTTGATGGAAAAAATATTTAGTGTTGTTTCTTTCAAGTTTCTTACAATGTTAATGGTTTAATCATGTAAGTTTTATTCTATGTGAAAGGTGTGAAGTTCAAATATGCAAAATGTGTGGTAGAAAAAATTAGGTCAGCAATTTGTTCATCATTTTCTGTTAAATAAGTTAGCTGTGTTAAATGTCACATTATCTAACATGAATATGATAAAATAACATTTTTAATTAACCCAAGAGGGATATGGACATAAGAAAACCAAACAATTGCTCCAGGCAGGATCATTTCTCAAGTACTGCACTATGAACAATATTTAAATTACTGGTTTATTTATCCCATGTATTTTATAAAACTTAAAAGTCTTATATTAGCAGTATACCTCAACAGTTATTATTAAAGTATAAGAAAATGAACCTCAAACTTTTTACACATTTGGGGGATATTTTGTATATATACTAAGTAGTAACAATGTTTTCTTACATGGTGTACTCCATACCAAATTGAAGCCTTAATGTGTTTAATTGCTCATCTAGACTCTAGAAATATATAAATTCCCAGGTAAATCTAACCTAAAGAGTAAAAAGTTAAGATGGAAATGGTGAACATATTTACAAAAGGAGGAATTTTAGTAAGAAACTCAGTTAAATTTTGCTTTATTGATTCAAAAGAGAAATAAATATCTTTTGGAAAGCATTTTCTAAAAGACAAAAATATATTATGGATATGTGATTGGACTATTAAATATAAATGTTGCAATCTTAATCTTCTGTAGACCAAGCCATTGTGACAAGATTTCCATATATAATTAGCAGTTTGCAGCTTAAGCCAGTAAGTTAAGAAAAGAATCAATTTGATTCCTTAAACACAATTCACTACAATATATGAATTTGCTTTACTTCAGATATTATATAAAATATTATTAGCAGTTTGTGAAACTCCTAAAGTTATTAAACACAAAAATTCCCTTTGGGGGAAAAGGGTTGTTATAGGAGAGATATGGGGAGGCATGTGTTGAGCGGAGTAGTATTAAAAACAAATGTGATCACAGGTCTTCTACTGAGCAATTTGCTTACTTACAATTTTGATAAAAGTAATTCTGGTGGCCATGAATACAACTAGGCCTATTGACCAGAATAAGATCAATATTTTTTCCCAACTGTCAAGACAGCCAATCACCACGAATTTGATTGGATCACTGCACAGTTGATCTAATTCATTAGTTAAGATTACTGAAATAAATCACACTTGGAAGAACTCAAATGCAAGTTAGCAGCCTAGTGCCAAGTGGTGGAAGAGTTCCATAAGAGCAAGCTCAGAAATGATTTCTGCAAGTCATTATTTATAGCCAGAATTTATTCAGTGAGTAAAGTCATTTGAAGGATCTAGAAGATATAAGTAGAAAAAGATGTGTTTTTGTTTTTGTTTTTGTTTTACAATTTAAAGTGAAAAACATTTGTTACCATTTGTTAAAGTCTGTTTCAACACTAAAATTTATTGATTCAACAAGCATTTGGCAAGCACTTCCCATGTGCAAAGGACTGGAGTCCCAGAAATGAAAAGTTAGACAATTTTCCTGACCTTGAGAAGTTCACAATTAGCTGGTAGAGTGGAGGAGTAGACAAATAATTATGGTGTGATGTATTAATTATTCTAATAAAGATATAAGCAACATGCATGTGATGAAAGCATAGAGGATTAAATAACAAACAGGAAATCTAGAAAGCCATCACATAGAAGGTGAGGTTTGAAGTATGAATACAAATTTATCAGGCAGAAAAGGAAAGGAAGGACATTTCTGGCAGAGTGAACAGAATGTGCATAAGCACAGAGGCATGAAAGGGCATGGCATATTCTAGAAACTGCAAGAATTTGAATCTGGCTAAGTGATAGCATACTAACAGAAGCAATAAAAGATGATACATCAAGATAATTTGGGGACAGCTTATAAGGGCCTCATATACTTGACATATTTCTTCTGAAAATGCGGAGCCCCACCAATTTATTTGTTAAAGTGATCAGATTTGTCGTGCAGAATATTGATTGGAATTCATTGACTAATTCAACAATATTTATCGAATACTTACCATTTGTCAAGCAAGTGGAAGAGATAAAAAGACCAATAAATCACAGCCCCTTCCCTAGAAAACTCAGCCTGGTTGGAAAGGCAAACACGCACACAATTACAATTAACACAGTATGTCCTTTATTATAACTATGTCCCCAGTACAGTGAAAAGAGAGAGCAAAGGGTGCCTAAGTTTTCTAGAGGAAGTAAGATAAAGTTTCAGAAATTAAGTTGACATTTGAGCTAAGACTTAAAGGAAAAGTAGAAATTTGTACACTGGCAAAGAAGAAAGACATTGTGGCATAAGGAGAATCTAGAGGTGACTTACATTTTTAGAATGGCAGAGTAAAGGGGACCCTGCCCTTTCTTTTCTCTAAAATTACCCAAATACAAAAGGAGATGAAAAGCAGAATAACTTTATGCCTGAATCACAATGAATGGATAAAGCCTGCCAAGTACCATAATGATCCAGGAGTGTGGGAAGATGCCTAGAGATGACTAATTTTCAGACAAAGCAGAGCATACCTTCTCAAAGTATTCATCTCATACGGTGAAATAAACCAATAATCCTTTATTTGGAAAAATGAGAATAGGGCTACAGACTGTTGGTGGAAGGTTCCATGGGCCAAAGGGAGTTCAAGTCTGAATAAGGAAGCATATACATACATCATCTTTGCAGTAATTGTTTTGAGGAATGATAGAAGAGAGGGATTGAATTTTGAGTAGCCTGAGGAAGCCCTGAAGTTGAGGAAGAGGAAAGAAAAGGAGTGAGGCATGGCTCTTTCTCAGGAATGACTGACCTCTGAGGATGTGGCCATCAAATTCACTCAGGAGGAGTGGGAATTCCTGGACCCTGCTCAGAGGGCCTTGTACAGGGACGTGATGCTGGAGACCTACAGGAACCTGCTGTCTGTGGGTAATTCAGAATAATGCATGGCTAGAAAGAAGCCTTCCTTGGTGGCTCAGTGGTAAAGAATTCACGTGCTAATGCAGAAGATGCAGGTTTGATCCATGAGTCAAGAAGATCCCATGGAGAAGGAAATGGCAACCCACTCCATTATTCTTGCCTGGGAAATCCCATGGACAGAGGAGTCCGGTGGGCTACAGTCCACGGGGTCGCAAAGAGTCAGACATGACTGAGCGACTGAACAATACAGTTTCCAATATCCATTCATTGGAGATAAATAAAAGCCAAAACAATTCTCTATCTGTCATGCACACACACACACACACACACACACACACATTATGTTGAAAGGATCTTTACTCTGAACCACATAAGATTTCTGTTAGAACAGTGCATTAGCCTGTCCTCTGCATGAACCTACTAATAATAGCTGGTCCAGGAAGAACTAACCTTATTCAAAGATGAGTAATAATCTAAATGGAACCAGAACATAATCTACACAGGAACCAGAAGAAAAATTTTAAAAAATAGAAAAAAAAATGGCAGATAAGTACTCACTAAGGGCATATAGGATGTGAGAGTTGGACTGTGAAGAAAGCTGAGCACTGAAGAATTAATGCTTTTGAACTGTGGTGTTGGAGAAAACTCTTGAGAGTCCCTTGGACTGCAAGGAGATCCAACCAGTCCATTCTGAAGGAGATCAGCCCTGGGATTTCTTTGGAAGGAATGATGCTAAAACTGAAGCTCCTGTACTTTGGCCACCTCATGTGAAGAGTTGACTCATTGGAAAAGACCCTGATGCTGGGAGGAATTGGGGGCAGGAGAAGGGGACGACTGAGGATGAGATGGCTGGATGGCATCACGGACTCAATGGAAATGAGACTGAGTGAACTCCGGGAGTTGGTGATGGACAGGGAGGCCTGGCATGCTGCGATTCATGGGGTCTCAAAGAGTCAGACACAACTGAGCGACTGAACTGAACTGAACTGAACTGATAATCTGACTCCTTTTCAACTCCAACTTAGTATCAGCAATGTGAAAATTCTATTATAGTCAGCTCTGTCTCTTTGAATTTTACCTCAGTTGTTTTGCTGAAAGTAGGCTTGAGCCTTTTCTCTACTTCGGCATATCCTATCCCTTGTTCAAAGTGTATCTCATATATGGGGTTATCAGGAGTCTGCTTCTTATGTATTTTAGCCCACACTGACCTTCTTTTCTTAACTTCTATAGTAGTCATATTTTGTTCTGTTTTCTTAACTCTATATAGTATCTTTCATTATTCTTTTCATGTGTGTGTTTCTGCATAAATTTTCCTCTTTCCTCATATAGTCTATAGGCTCCTAAACAATAAGAAGAATGCCTTGTACAATCGCACAGTACTTAGCAATGCTTTGTCTAATGTAGACGTGCGTGTAGTTATTCATTGATTTCAGGCAGTGAGGCTAGCTGGTAATGTGTTTGTTAGTCAAAAGGACCCTTACTCATGCCTCTTCAAATCAGATAATAACTGCCTTACCTGCCTATTTTGTAAATACATATCTTTAATGGCCTGTTACTAACAGAAATACATTATGTAAGTTAAAGCTTTTAGGTCCCTGTTTTGTTTTTCTTCCCTATTCCATACTTGTTTCCATAAAGATCTTATTGGAGACTGAGTGACACCTCTGATTTTGCAGAGTTAATTTTTAATACATTTTTGCTATAATCCTATGTTTTGAAAATACTGTTAATAGATGGTGGTGGTTTTACACTTGAACTGAACTGATAAAGTGATAGGCAGTTAGTTAAGGCTACTGTAGCAGGATGGATATAATTTTCAAGTAAATTGTATATATATATATTTTTTGGTTTCTAGCAAGTCTCATTCTCCTCACAACAAGCATCTCTATTTTTCCTATTTTCTTGAATAAGTGTGAGTGTCTGTGCACACACATGCATTAGTATCTATATCAGTTATTACTCTTCAGTATGAGAGTGATAGATTACCTAATACAACCTGGCTGAAGGACAAGGTGAATGTTGGCCTCCAGGTTTATATCTGTCTTCAGGTATGGCTTGATTAGTGAAAGTGAAAGTGGCTCAGTATGACTCTTTGCGATGCTGTGGACTGCATGGTCCATGGAATTCTCCAGGCCAGAATACTGAAAGTGGGTAGCCTTTCCCTTCTCCAGGGGATTGTCCCAACCCAGGGATTGAACCCAGGTCTCCCCAATTGCAGGCGGGTTCTTTACTTGCTGAGCCGCCAGGGAAGCTTGATTAGGGTGCAGTTAATGTTGTCCAGGTCTAATTTATCTCTCTTTCTTGGTTCAGGTCTACTCTCTGCTTCTCAGCTACATTTTCAGGATATGTAGTAGCTGCAGAATGTCTCCTCATGGGGGAACAAAGCCTTCTTCTTTCCCAGAAACCCTAGGACATGTCTAAGACATCTCATTCATTTGGTTAGTCATTTGCCCAACTCAATTAATCCCCATGGCCAGAGGAGTGAGTTTTGCTGATTGTTTAAGCCTGTTAAAGGTTTACATATGGATCTGGGAATGAGACCAGCCTCACCCAAAACAGGAGAGTTAGGGAGAGATAGTGTACAAAAAAATATTTACGATACAGCTGGGGTTTTTTTTGCTTTTTTTCATATTTTATTATTTTTTTTACTGTACAGTTTTATAAAAAGAAGGTTGAAAAGTACTGACTAGCAAAAACAACAGCTCACCAACACATTTTGACCTAGTTTTTCTTTCCCCTGACCGGTTTGTAATATTGATATTCAGATTACTACTGAGTTTCTTATTTTTGAAGAATATTTCAGGTATTTTTCAATAGCTTCTTGAGGTATAGTTCACATGCCATACACTTCACTGGTTTTCAGTATATCCACAGTTACTGATATATGCAACGATAAACACAATTTTAGAACATTTTCATCACTACAAAAAGAACCTCTGACCCTTTAGCTATCAGACCCCTAACCCTGTCTCTTCCAGCCCTATGAAACCACTAATCTACTTCCTGTCTCTATAGGTTTACCTATTCTGAACATTTCACAGACATGGAATCGTATACTATGTCGCATTTTGCATCTGGATTCTTTCACTTTGTATGTATTCAAGGTTTGTCTGTGGCATAATATGCATCAGCATTTCATTCCTTTTAGTTACTGAATAATTGTCCACTGTATGTGTACAGCACATTTATCTATTCACCAGTTAATGGAAATTTGGGTTTCTACCTTTGCCCTTCGGTTTTCACAGGCAATTTTCTCTTTTTTCTTTTATATTTCTATTGTTTCATCTTGCTGATTTCTTTTATTGTCTTGGAGATTCATATGCATCTATATATCATTTTTCCAAGTTGAGAAGTATTTGTTCTCCTGAGAATGTGATAAATGTGGTTTTCCCTGAGAGGAAAATAATCTTGTGGTCATATCTATGGTCATGAGTAAAGTTTTTTCTACTCTCTGGAGATTTAGAGGCAGCTCCTAAAACAGGAACTTTCAAACTTTTTTTGGCAGCAATCCACAATAGGAAAGACATTTTCCATTGCAACCCAGTAAACACGTTGTTTAGTCACTAAGTCATGTCTGACTCTTCTGCTACTCCATGGACTATAACCCATCAGGCTCCTCTGTCCATGTGATTTCCCAGGCAAGAATACTGGAGTGGGTTGCCTTTTCCTTCTGCAGGGGATCCTCCTGACCCAGGGATCAAACCTGCATCTTCTGTGTCTCCTGCATTGCAGGTAGATTCTTTGCCTCTGAGCTACCAGGGAAGCCCAGTAAACATATAATATGTGTGAATGTGTTAAAGTTTCACAAAGCAGTTTCACCAAACACTACATAGCAATGCACTGTGAAATCTATCCTACTGTAGTCTACTCTGTTCTAGCCTATCCTACAATAATCTTTTGTTTTAAAGTGCATTTTATGACCCCATACATTGATTTCACAACCCATTAACGGATCATGACCTGAAGATTCAAAAATCCTGTCCAGAAAGATCCTTTCTCATATTTCTGAGGTAATGGCTAAAGAAAGATTTTTCATTGTCTGATACCCATCAAATGTTTGTGGATAGTAGAAAACTCCTATGTTGACAACTCTGTTCTTACCCTACTGACCTTAAGAAAAAGAGAAATTATTGACATAATTTGTCATGTTGGGAATACCTAGAGTAACTGTGCTATGTATATTACCCCTTCTCTTAGGAATTAACTTCCTTATTATAGCCCATAATATTTATTTTATACCAAGAATCTAGGATTTATAATTTAAATGTTGTTACCATGACAAACTCTTTATAGGACTTCCCATCTGTGCTTTACTTTATTTCATTTTATTTTAATATTTTTATGTATAGTAATTTTTTTCTTGATTGCAATGTAGTTGCTGTACAGTATTATATGTTATAGGTGTATAATATAGTGTTTCACAATCTTTAAAAGTTATACTCAATTTATTGTCATTATAAAATATTGGCTATATCCCATGTTGTACAATATATCCTTATAGTTTGTTTTATGCATAATAGTTTGCCTCTCATAATCCCCTACCCCCATGTTTCTTTCCCCTTTCCTCTCTCCCCAGTAACCTGTTCTCTATATTTGTGAGTCTGTTTCTATTTTGTTATATTCACTGCTGCTGCTGCTGCTAAATCATTTCAGTCACGTCTGACTCTGTGCGACCCCATAGAAGGCATCCCACCAGGCTCCCCCATCCCTGGGATTCTCCAGGCAAGAAGTTTATTGTAATATTTTAGATTCCACATATAATTTATACCATACAGTATTTGTCTTTCTCTGATTTATTTCAGTTAACATATCTTCCAAGTCCACCCATATTGCTGCAAATGCAAAATGTTTTTTATGGCTGAGTAGTATTCCATTGTGTGTATATGTATGAATAATACAGCTTCTTTATCTATTCCTCTGTTGATGGTCACTTAGGTTGCTGTCAAATATCGCCTATTGTGCACAATGCTGCTATGAACTTTGGGGCGCATGTCATCTTTTCAAATTAATGTTTTTGGATATATACCCAGGAATGGAATTGATGTATCATGTGATAGTTCTATTTTTAGTTTTTTGAGAAACTTCCATATTGTTTTCCATAGTGTCTGTATAGATTGCTATATACCCATCAACAGTATACAAATGTTCCCTTTTCTCCATATGTTTGCCTACATTTGTTATTTGTGATCTTTTTATGATAGCCATTCTGACAGATGTGAGGTGATAGGTTTTATCTCATTATAGTTTTGATTAGTCATATTGAACATATTTCCATGTGCCATGTGTATTTTAAAGGACGTCTTAAGGTGACAAGATTTCTCTGAAGTGACAAGTCCAAAGAAAACATTAATAAAATGTTCCCTATGGAAACTAGAATAAGCTGAAAGACCACTGAGATTCTTTCTTATATGAACTGCTTTATTAAATTTGGTTTTAACAGCTTACATTCTAGAAGGGAGGATAATTGCCATTTAGAATTGAAATAGCAGTGAATTAAGATGTATCTAAGACACAATATTATAATATATAGTAGCAACATGTTCTTTAGAAAAACTAGAAATCCTACAACCTTACTTAATACCCCTTCACAGATCCTAAAGAGAGGAGCACTCTTATTTTCTTTCTGCTGCTAAATCACTTCAGTGGTGTCCGGCTCTGTGCGACCCCATAGACAGCAGCCCAGCAGGCTCCCCCATCCCTGGATTTCTCCAGGCAAGAACACTGGAGTGGGTTGCCATTTCCTTCTCCAATGCATGAAAGTGAAAAGTGAAAGTGAAGTCGCTCAGTCGTGTCCAACTCTTAGCAACCCCATGGACTGCAGCCTACCAGGCTCCTCCATCCATGGGATTTTCCAGGCAAGAGTACTGGAGTGGGTTGCCATTGCCTTCTCCATATTTTATTTCTATGTTGACATTATTGCCGAATTTACTCCTTTCCCCTTCCCACACTTCTCCCGAAACGTGCATAAGCTGGAGAGACTCCTCCAAAGTACCTTCTCACCCTCTATACACAAAGCTTCCTTTCCCCTTGGCTTTATGTCCCATCCCCCACCTACCCACCCACCTAGAGTCCACTTTTCTCTCTTGTGACCATCATTTCCAAAAGAATCCAAGATGTAAAACTGAAAGGAATCAGAGTCTGGATTAGGGGGAAGGACAGAAGCTTCAACTTCCCTTTTCCTTCTTCACCTGTCACCCTAATCTTTCAGATAATTTAAGTTTCGCTTGTAAAATTACTTCAAAATCAAAACTGAGAAAAACTACACAGTGAAGGGCTTAAGAAATCTTACAAAGGAATAAAGATATTAGAACCCTCCAGCCTGTTACATGTTCTTCATGTTACTTGTTCAAACTCTATACTTTTTAAAATCTGTATTTCCAGCATGAGTCATCATAACAACTCTATTGAACTTCCAGCTTTTTTTTGTATTGAGTTATTTCTTTGAGTGGAGAATTTCACACAAAGTAATACATTTAAGTAATGCTCAATAATAGCTGGGAAAGATGATTTTTTATATATATTTTGAAGTGGCAGATAATGCCTAAATAAGAGAAGACATAGATTAAAAGTTTAGTATGTGCTTCTATACTCAAGTTTTATCTTGATTTCAGTTAAGAACTATGACTTATAAAGGTAAATATAAGAATATAAAATATATGAAAGCCATCAAATGTAAAATATATGGAAGTCTCACCTGTGAAATATTCCTGGACATTAATGATTTTAATTAAACCAGAACATCTCAAAATAACACTAATGAAGATTATGTAGGTTAGATGACTATGAAGTGGACTTGAATTAATAAGTTTTTTTTTTCTTTAGTGATGTTGGCTAATATTCACTCTTTAAGTATTCTTTGTATGTCCATTTGCAAAAAACATCATTTTTAATCCAATTAAATTTTACGTTTTTCTATCACCCTACCAGGCAGAGTTTAGTGCAGTATAGCTGGACTTGTATTATCTTTTATTGAATAAGTTTATCATACTTCCCCAGAGTTAATGCGTTTTATTACTTTGAAAGTCATTATTTTAACTTAAATGCATTTTCCACTATTTCGCCTAACAACAGTTGAGAGTATCTATTTAAAATATGTCTTTAGATTTTGAGATTCTTTCTCCAAATAGTATTTACAAAACATTTTCTGTTGTTGTATTGCAATGAGTTTTTTTTACAATAGGCATAAATTTTACGTTTTTCTATCACCCTACCAGGCAGAGTTTAGTGCAGTATAGCTGGACTTGTATTATCTTTTATTGAATAAGTTTATCATACTTCCCCAGAGTTAATGCGTTTTATTACTTTGAAAGTCATTATTTTAACTTAAATGCATTTTCCACTATTTCGCCTAACAACAGTTGAGAGTATCTATTTAAAATATGTCTTTAGATTTTGAGATTCTTTCTCCAAATAGTATTTACAAAACATTTTCTGTTGTTGTATTGCAATGAGTTTTTTTTACAATAGGCATTTGGGGGGATATTTTCTGATTTACTGAATGGCTGTTGACAATAGCAACCCACTCCAGTATTCTTGACTGGAGAATCCTGTGGACAGAGGAGCCTGGAGGGCTGCTGTTCATAGTGTCGCACAGAGTCAGACACAACTGATGTGACTTAACACGCATACTTGCATTGGAGAAGGAAATGGCAACCCATTCCAGTATTCTTGACTGGAGAATCGTGTGGACAGAGGAGCCTGGTGGGCTGCTGTCTATGGGGTCGCAAAGAGTCGGACACAACTGAAGTGACTTAGCAGCAGCAGCAGTTGACAATGTTAGATAAATTTATGATTCAGTTAATGTATTTACTTCTTTCACCATGCGAGGCTCTAGTGATGAAAAGATAAACAATATATTAAACCTACTCTCCATAAGATTAAGATACTGGCAGAAAAGTTAAGTATCCTATTATAACAATGTAATATATGCCATATTGGGCTTCCTAGGTGGTGTTAGTGGTAAAGAGCTTGCCTGCCAATGCAACAGATCGAAGAGACACAGGTTAGATCCCTGGGTCAGGAAGATCACCTGAAGAAGGGCATGACAACCCACTATAGTATTCTTGCCTGGGGAATCCCATGGACAGAGAAGCCTGGCAGGCTATAGTTCATAGGATTGCAAAGAGTCTGATACAACTGAAGCAACTTAGCATGCATGCACACACACAAATGCCACCCTTAAGATATGAGGAAAGGAGTCATGGAATACAGAGGAGAAAGGAAGTCATCTGACCAGGAAAGAGAAGAAAGAGGGATGCAAGAAGCCTTCACCTGAAGGGAAATTCTAGTTGAGCTTGTATAACTGGCATTTTAATTTTTTTTTACCTTGAATATAATACATGTCTAGATTTATATTCTGCCTAATTTTTGCTTGAGATTGACAAATCTACTTTTTTGACAGAAAAAATATTCACCTTAAATAATCTGTATGTTTTGACAGATAACTCACTGAAACCCTAACTTAAATCATTGTTCCTTGACTTTCTTCAGGCCAATGATCATTGCCTCCACTCTTCAGAAAGTCACTTCTCCTTTCCTCTCACTAAATCACTTCTGGTACCAAGAACTCTAGGGCCTCGCAACTCCTTAGCTACCTATTTACCTACCCTTCAGATCTTTTTGTGATTTCTTTCTTACTAATTCCAACACATTTTTACCATGAACTCTGAGATCTTTGTGCCATCTTACCCATCTTCTTCATTGATCATTTACAGTTGATATTTTCTTTCTTTCTTTTTCCACTGTGCTGACAATTGTCAGAGAAAATCACATGCCTGATTGGTGCCACTTCATATTCATAATATCAAACCTTAGCCAAGCCCTTAAGACTACCCCCTTGTCCTTATTTTTATCCCTAACTCAACTCCTTTCCTAAGCACCCCATTCTTATTGCTATATTGCCCTCTTCTTTGAACTACTTGCTTTACTCACACTCTCATAGCCAGCAGAAAAGCTTGCTTCCTGTCTCAGAGTTCTATCCTGTGTTTATACTGAGTCTCACCAGAATTGTCAGTCATAAGTAGCCCTCCCCCTTTTCAATGTCAGTTTTCATTCTGTGTTTTTAACCCCATACATTCCTCACTTCCTTTAGAACTTAAACCTTTACTTCTGTCTCACTTGTATCAATTTCTCTATTACCTTGTAAGTGCTTCTTCCTTTACCATTAAGTCCTCAGTCTTCATGACTTATTCCTTAATATTTTGGGGTCTTGGCCTAACTATAACCTACTCCATGAGTACTTACCTGACTGTATCATCTAAAATGACAACTTCAGATCCCTTACCCATACATGTATACCTTATCTCCCTTCTATGTTTTAATTTTGTCTTTAGCTCTTGTCACCATCTAATATACTTCAACTTATTTGTCTTATTATTTATCTGCTTTCCCCACTAGAACTTAAGTCCATACACAAAGGATTTTTATCTGAATTCTTACCAGCTATAACAATGTTTGGCTCATAGTTGGAGAAAATAAGTATTTATTGAATCAAATTAATAAAATAAACTGTAATTTGACTTCTATTTCCACTACTCTATTACAATCATAAAGATCATCACTAACATTTTGACCCAGTCCTCATTTTACTTCTTACCCTACTTAAACTTTCAGTAGAAGTTAGTACTGTTGTCCAATTGTTCCTTTGAGGAAAATGATTTCTCTAGGTTCTCCAGAATTTTTAGATGCCATTGATCTTGCTTCATCATCCTGCCCAAGGTCAAGTGAAAGAGTAGTGAGACGTATATTGGGACAGGCAGATCTGAACTTGATTATGGGTTGCTTGAATATGAGGAATTTATGTTTGTATTGTGTATGTGTGTGCCTGGGCACATGCATGCCACTTCGATATAAGATATATTTTGATCTATTATATATCCTTTTCTATCCATTCTCATCCCCAAATAATCAGATGTAAACCAGAAGTTTTCTGGAGTCCTCAGAAAATCTACCTGATTATTCTCTTGCATTACCCTGTAATATTCAGAGCTGTCCTCCTGGTGTCTCCTCCATTCACTTTGACCTCCATCTCTGATCTCAGGGTCCAAGTTATACATTGCATTGACTCTGAAGAGAAGGCAGAGAGAGGAGAGGTCATAAATGGGAGAAAATATGGATTGCGGAGATCATTTTCTTGATGTGGCAACAATTTTCAGCTGATAAGGTGAAGAGGCAATAAAAGCAGCAGTGCATATGGTTCTGCAGTTTGAACAGCAGATTTAGCCATAGCATTGGATATCCCTTTTGCTCTCTGGTTGTCTCTTTATTCAGAAATCTAAGTTAATTAAACTTTGTTCTCCTAGTGTTTGAATGCCAATTCCCAATGCCTATGGTGAGAAAATCACAGCCTATAAAATCAGTCAAAATGCACATTCTAGAAGAGTCATCACAGCTGATAGTGATATTTCCTAATATTCTTTTGCCCTTAGTATTTTTGGCTTTTATTTTGGTGTTGTATTTTTTTCTAATTATTACCTCTGGAGATTAGTGGTTTGCCTTTGCTTACTGGCATGGCATAGTATACAAATGCTTTGTGGTAGGACTTTAATTTGTTCACGATGACACTCTTTCTGCCTTTGCCCATGGGAAAAATAAAATTGAGTCATTCTTCCTCTGGCCTTCTTCAGCTACATATCCTGTCAGTATGATGTTTATCTCAACTTGCCTATTGATGATTACATTGATTGTGTCATATTCTGGTATGCAGCTCTATGCTTCAGGCTTTTTAGTTTTGTAGGGTTTATTTCCTTTAAAAGGAAGCCCATGTGAACTTAAAAAGTCAATGACCTCCTAATATTAAGGAACAGAACTACCCTTGACATGGGTTATCAGCCACTACTGTGTTTGGTGTAACTCAGGGAGGAAATTATAAGAATGGCAGAATACATAAAGCTGTGTGATACTGTAGCCAAGTTCTACTGTTAATAACTCTTACTTTTTATTTTAACTCACTGGAAGCTGTAACATATTTTAGGGAAAAGAATAGTATTTGATCTACTAACTTTGGATGGATAGCCAGACTACCATCTTGTTTTTTAATCACTGATTTTAAATATATTATCTGAAAATGAAATGAGTTTTTTGAACATTGGATAATTTGTTGATTTTTAAAATGTCCTGTTAAACAGAGATTTGGGGTATGAATCCTGGCTTAGCTACATACTAGCTGTGCCACCTTGGGCAAATTTTGTAAACTTTTCAAGCCACAGCATCCTTATCTGTGGCCACTTCATAGGAGTAATGTGAGGATATTGTAAGATAAGTGATGTAAATGCATAGGCTAGTGTCTAACATACAGAAAGTGGTTTGTAAAGTTCATATATATGGACTCATTAGTGATTCAGTGAGAGGGAGTTGGTAGACAAATTAGTTGATACTGCATTCTCTTATATTCTACTGGTTTCTATGGCATCAGATGGATTGTAGAATGAGGTTATTGTGTAACAAATGAGCACACAACTTAAGGACTTAAAACAACAAATATTTATTATCTCACAACTGTTATGAGTCAGGAGTCAGGCACACTCAAATGAGTTATCTGCTCATGGTTGACCAGGCTGAAATCATGACGTTAGTTGGGACTGATGTCTCATCTGAGGATCCTCTTCTGAATGCATGTGGTTGTTGGCAGAATTAAATTGCTGTGGTTGTAGGACTGACTTTCCTATTTTCTTGCTGGTGGTAAGCCAGGGATTGCTCTCAAGCCACTAGAAGCTACTCTCTGGTCCTTGCCACATGGCCCCCTTGTGGATTAGTGAACTCAAGAGTTCCCCAGGTAGAATCTGAAGTGCCCCCATACACAGAGGGTAAGGAGAGACTGAAGAAAGACTTAGACCACTCCAGACTTGTAGGTAGCAGTTTTAATGAACAAGGGAATTTACAAACAAGGCTTCTCTTGTGTGGTTGCAAGATAAGTAAATCTCTGTACCTACTCACCAGAATCTTAAAAGTTTACATAGAGGTCTTAGCTGGGTTTGTCCACTTATACCATCCAAATGGTCTCCACAATATTTTTCTTTCTCAAAGCTGCTTCTTTGAAACAACTTCTACCCTGGGGACAGAATGTACAGTCCAAGGGTAGGGGAAGGGATGAGGAACCTCTGCCCAGGTCTCAGCTTAAGGGTCAACTGGCAGTCATGTCTTTTTGATGACCCTCTCCAATACCTCCTTCATAAGCCCACTCACAGCATGGCAGCTTCTTCAAAGACAGAATGAGGGAGAAAGAGAGAGAGAAAGACTCTCTATTATATGCTGGTAAAGTGAGCCTTATATGTATAAGTGGCAGTATAATTAGGGGAGTGATATTCCATCACCTTTGCCATGTTCTGTTGGCTAGAAGCAAGTCATAGGCTGTGCCTACACTCAAAAGAGGGGATTATATAAGGACATGAACATGGGGGACACTCTAGGGTCTGTGCACCACCAGTACTCAAAAGAGTAATAGATATTTCACTGGCCTAAAACCTAAGAGAAGTAATGAGTATGTCCCTTAATAATACTTTAATCTGCCTGATGAGAACTATCATCAAATGCCTTTCATTCTTTCCTCTGAGTGTATGACTTTTGAAACTAATGTTTTGGAGATTATTACAATCTAATTTTACTATAAAAATATTAGTTATGCAATTAATACAGCATTATATGCTTACTGCAGAAATGAAACAAACTATACAAAAATATAAAACTGAAAAGTCCTGTAGTTTTCACCCCATCCTGTCTCAACCCATTCCCCTATGCAGAAGTACTCAATAATAATAATGTATTAGGTGTCCTTCTATGATATTTTTAAAATGTAAATAAGATGGCGTTATATGTATTATTATGGCTGGCTTCTACCCTTTCTTAACAATGTACACCGGAAATCCTTTTATGTCAGTATATATAGATCTACCTTGGCTGCTTTATATTCATTTGTATGTGTGAGCAATTAGGCCATTTCCAATTTTTTATTTATATGAGAAACACTACAATGAATTCCATGTACATCCATATTTATGCACCTGTGTAATTATCCTTTAGGAAGTAGAATTGAGTCAAAGGATATACACATTTAATATTTTGACAGGAAAATAAATGAAAGATATCTGATATGTATATACTACTAAAATGTCCTCCCCAAATATTATATATGTTTACAATACTAGCAACAGTGTATAAGTGAGAGTGCCCATTCTTTTTCTCAGGATAGTCCTCCAAAATCAGTAATGTGTTACATTTAGCAACTCCATAGGGAGAGCAGTAGAAATTGATGAGCATAGGCATGAGTAGGAGTGGGGAAGCACTGGAAAGGAAGAGCAAGGTCAGTATCCTTTTGACTAACCACAGGAAATTTAAGTATACTAAGAGTGTTTGAAAATGACTTCCAGGCCTGTACTATATCAAGAGATGCTATGTCTCATGATATGTAAAATTAGAGTACTCATTCTAATTCAGCCCACACTATGTACACATACCCACATAGATGAGGAGAGAGGAGGAGGGAAAGAGAATAAGAATGGCTCATTTAGAGAGTGAACATTTTGGAATGTTGGTAATGCATGTTATTAACTCAACAGCTCTAAAGTCCTTCAAAGCCATTTCCAAATCACCTATGATTACATGATTAGAGACCTCTTAAAAGAAGTAAAATAGTTCTATAAACTAGGTTATCTATCAGTACTAAAAGGCCCGTTGAGAGCTATCATGTAAAAATGTCACAATGCATAACCCCCCCAAAAAGAACTACAATTGCCTTGATAATATATAATAATGCTAAAAGACTTACCGTAGGATGGTATTTCTGGGGCTGCATGGTGATTTTTCAATTTGCTGATTACAAAGCCTACTGAGAATATCAAGGCTCATTCTGAACTATTGTGGCTTGTTATGACCCACATTCCTTGTTCAGTCTTAAAGTAATTATGAATGCTGCAGAAATACTCAATGTTATCCACTTTCTGACAACTCCATTCTGATAACTACTCCAATTTTGTTCTTCTGTTTTGAGTGAGAATGTACAGGAGGAATACAACAAGCAAATAAACCTTCTTTCTCCATACTTTCTGTTTTACACACACACATTTTTAATTAATTATGTCTATACTTTGTGACTCAATCATGTAAAGTGGTAATCTTGGCTCAGTCCAATTTGTTTAGTCACCCTGGATTACATGTCCAATATGGAAGTTACAGACACACTACACTGCCAATGCTGAAAGTTGCTGACTAGAGGACTGCATTGGTGAAATGTTTTAAGAGATTTGAAGATATCTTGAATACAGGTAATTTTAAAAGAAGTGATTAAATAAGATTTATACCATTTCTTAAGTTTAGAGATAATGATTCTTTTTTCAAATGATTCTAATTTCCCAAAATATAAAGGCAGAGTTTTTTTATTAATTTATTTTAATTAGAGGATAATTACTTTACAATATTGTGGTTTTAAAGGCAGAGTTTTGAACTATCTACTGAAAAAAGGTAAACAGTCAATGTGCTTAAGAACTCCTGCTTACCATATACTTCTCTTAGTAATTGATATGTGTCAGCATATTAAAGACTCTGAGAAGTCCTATAATTAAGAAACCTGTACATATGTGGTTATCACAAGTTTTCCAAATTTATCTGTATTAATAATTTTTTCTCTTAAAACACTCACTAACCTTCCCATATATTGTGCTTCCCAGGTGTCACTAGTGGTAAAGAACCCATCTGCCAATGCAGGAGATGCAAGAGTCATGGGTTCGATCCCTGGGTCAGGAAGATCCCCTGGAGGAGGGCATGGCAACCCATCCTAGTATTCTGCCTGGAGAATCCCCAGGGACGGAGAAGCCTGGCAGGCTATGGTCCATAGGGTCGCAAAGAGTTGGACATGACTGAAGCGATTTTGCATGCATGCATGCAACATTCTTACATATTATGAAATGCTGATTTTAAATATATCATTGCTAGTATTAGAATTATTTAGCTGTAAAATGTTTATTTCAACCTTTACCACGCTAGTTTCCTATCATTCCTTTTGATTTATTTGATGAAAGTTTTCCTTCCTTTTAAAAATACAAATGTATCTCAAAATAATAAGGTAATATATTTGGCTGGCAAACTGATGGCAGCTGTTGTTTATAAAACTCATCATAAAAGGCTTCTTAATTAAGATTGTTGAATTAGCCATGCAAGGGGGAAGAAGATTCTGGATAACCACACCTCTCATTTCAAAAGATTATTTGATTAATGTTTAATAAAAAAGCACAGCCCACAGAAGATGGCATCTGATAAACTCTCATCTTTGGTTTAATTTATTTTTCCTGTTATCATTGTAGACTTTGTTTGTGAAAGATAATCTAAGGGCATCTCAGGAATTAGATAAAGAAGGGCTGCTTGGGTCACCTTCATCCAAGTGATGAACTGATAACTGTGATTGAAAATTGTAGCCAACTTAAAACAAAACAAAATTTAAAAAAAGGAAATAACTGTCAAATGGAAGTGTAGCTTTGGAAGCTGAACCATTATAAATTGTATTGACAGAGAGCCTGTACCTGAGCCACAGTGAATCACTTTACTTGGATTACATTTAATAGCAATTGG
Source organism: Aepyceros melampus (assembly GCA_006408695.1). Lineage (NCBI taxonomy): Eukaryota > Metazoa > Chordata > Mammalia > Artiodactyla > Bovidae > Aepyceros > Aepyceros melampus. Next base: position 135,605 of record SJXQ01010678.1, on the reverse strand, counting down.
AAATACTCTTATTCCTTATGCTCTTTATTGTATGGCATTTTCTTCTCTTCTTCTTTTTTTTTTTTTTTTGGTTCAGCTCAGAAAGTCTAGTTTATTGGGAAATAAATTTTCAGTGTTTCATATGTTGTCTTAAGAAACAGCGGTCACCACCTGCTGCTTGACACCTACTAAAGTCATTTTTCTTCCCAATCAGAAGAAGCAGGTCAGCAATTTTCTAGCAGGACAGAAATACTAAAGATTGCTTTTTCCCCTGGCATTGTATCATGGGCAAGGCTTACACCTAGTATGATGTGGGGCATATATCTTCCTAACCTCCCTCTAACTACCCCACTCCCCTTAAGAATAAAGTATTTATACACTTGTCACAAGGCCTGAAATTCCATGTTACCTTTTCCTTTGGATCTGAATATATTTTCTGTGAAAGGTAAATTTTGGCCAAGTGCTTATTCATGCAAAACGTGGATCACTTCTAAGATCATTGAAAAAGCAAGAGAGTTCCAGAAAAACATCTATTTCTGCTTTATTGACTATGCCAAAGCCTTTGACTGTGTGGATCACAATAAACCGTGGAAAATTCTGAAAGAGATGGGAATACCACACCACCTGACCTGCCTCTTGAGAAACCTATATGCAGGTCAGGAAGCAACAGTTAGAACTGGACATGGAACAACAGATTGGTTCCAAATCAGGAAAGGAGTACGTCAAGGCTGTATATTGTCACCCTGCTTATTTAACTTCTATGCAGAGTACATCATGAGAAACGCTGGACTGGAAGAAACACAAGGTGGCATCAAGATTGCTGGGACAAATATCAATAACCTCAGATATGCAGATGACACCACCCTTATGGCAGAAAGTGAAGAGGAACTAAAAAGCCTCTTGATGAAAGTAAAAGTGGAGAGTGAAAAAGTTGGCTTAAAGTTCAACACTCAGAAAACAAAGATCATGGCATCTGGTCCCTTCACTTCATGGGAAATAGATGGGGAAACAGTGGAAACAGTGTCACACTTCATTTTTGGGGGCTCCAAAATCAATGCAGATGGTGACTGCAGCCATGAAATTAAAAGTGCTTACTCCTTGGAAGGAAAGCTATGACCAACCTATATAGCATATTGAAAAGCAGAGACATTACTTTGCCAACAGAGGTCCATCTAGTCAAGGCTATGGTTTTTCCAGTTGTCATGTATGGATGTGAGAGTTGGACTGTAAACAAAGCTGAACATTGAAGAATTGATGCTTTTGAACTGTGGTGTTGGAGAAGACTCTTGAGAGTCCCTTGGACTGCAAGGAGATCCACCCAGTCCATTCTGAAGGAGATCAGCCCTGGGATTTCTTTGGAAGGAATGATGCTAAAGCTGAAACTCCAGTACTTTGGCCCCCTCATGCGAAGAGTTGACTGATTGGAAAAGACTCTGATGCTGGGAGGGATTGGGGGTAGGAGGAGAAGGGGATGACAGAGGATGAGATGGCTGGATGGCATCACGGACTCGATGGACGTGAGTCTGAGTGAACTCCGGGAGTTGGTGATGGACAGGGAGGCCTGGTGTGCTGTGATTCATGGGGTCTCAAAGAGTCAGACATGACTGAGCGACTGAACTGAACTGAACTGAAGCCTTCATATAATCTGTTCCCTGTGCCTGAAACATTGTCCACTTCTCTCTCCTCCCTCAGTCACTCATCCATCTCCTTCTCAGCCTACCAGACTCCTATGCAGTGTTCAGACCTAAACTTCAATGCCATTTTCTCCAGGACTCTTCCCCTACCCTCTACCATACACACCCAGTCACATCTTGTAATTTCCCCACCATGTCAACTTTTTAAAAAATGTAAGTTCAAATGTTTTATAAAATTAGACAAAATGTAATTTTTAATTTTTACAATAACTGTTCCTTTTTTAACCTCCTGTCATCTGGAGTGCTTATTTTTTTTAATTTATTTATTTTAATTGGAGGCTAAGTACTTTACAATATTGTAGTGGTGTTTGCCATACAACAGCCACTATGGAAAATAGTGTGGAGATTCCTTAAAAAACTAGAAATAGAACTGCCATATGACCCAGCAATCCCACTGCTGGGCATACACACCGAGGAACCAGAATTGAAAGAGACACGTGTACCCCAGTGTTCATTGCAGCACTGTTTACAATAGCCAGGACATGGAAGCAACCTAGATGTCCATCAGCAGACGAATGGATAAGAAAGCTGTGGCAGATATACACAGTGGAGTGCTTATTATACATGCAGATTTCTAGACCACAGTCCCAGAGATTCTGCATTATGTGGCCTCTAATAGGTTCATGAATCTGCTCTTTTAACAAGCTTCAGAGGTGAGTGTGAAGCAGGTGGTCCATGGCCTCATTTTGAAAAACATTGGGAGGTTGGGAGTGATCAGGTCAGTTCAGTCGTTCAGCTGTGTCTGACTATTTGTTACCCCATGGACTGTAGCACACCAGACCTCCCTGTACATCACAGCTCCCAGAGCTTACTCAATCAAACTCATGTCCAAACTCACTCCATCATGGTTGGAGTGATGCCATCCAACCATCTCATCCACTGTCATCCCCTTCTCCTCCCACCTTCAATCTTTCCTAGCCTCAGGGTCTTTTCTAATGAGTCAGCTTTTTGCATCAGGTGGCCAAAGTATTGTAGTTTCAATTTCAGCATCAGTCCTTCTGATGAATATTGAGGACTGATTTCCTTTAGGATGGACTTGTTGGATCTCCTTGCAGTCCATGGGACTCTCAAGAGTCTTCTCCAACACCACAGTTCAAAAGCATCAATTCTTCAGTGCTCAGCTTTCTTTATAGTCCAACTCTCACATCCATACATGACTACTGGAAAAAACATAGCTTTGACTAGACATTCCTTTGTTGTTAAACTAATGTCTCTGCTTTTGAATATGCTGTCTAGGTTGGTCATAGCTTTTCTTCCAAGGAGCAAGTGTCTTTTAATTTCATGGCTGGAGTCAGCATCTGCAGTGATTTTGGAGCCTTGGGAGTGATAGAGAATGCAATATAAATATATTAATAATAATACTAATAATAAATATATTAAAATAAACACCACCTGCATCAAGCCAGCTATAGATGGTATGCGAGTGTGTGCTCTGTTGGTCTGAGTCTTTCTGACCCTCTGGACTGTAGCCTGCCAGGCTGTTCTGTCCATGGGTTTCTCCAGGCAAGAATACTGGAGTGGGTTGCCATTTCTTCCTCCAGAGCATCTTCCCAACCCGGGGATCAAACCTGTGTCTCCTGCATTGGCAAGTGGATTCTTTACCACTGAGCCACCAGGGAAGCATCCTGGTTAGCTGCTGCTAATTGTACGTGGAGATCATTGAGGGGGTTAAGGTTAGGATCCTTCCCTAAAAATAAAACAGCAAATGGCAGAGAGTTTATTTTCAAGGGACCAGGTGGACAACATATTTTACTTCCAGCACAACTTTTATTCATGTTTACCAAAGTTCCATAGCTAGTGACACATAATTTTTCAACATGAAATATTAGTTCTGTGGAAGGGCCTGTGGTTAAAAGCTTTAGCTATCATTATTAATAGCTATCAGAGTTCAGATAGTCTTTTACAGGAAGCACTCAAAACATAGTACCAAATGGTCACCCCGCTCCACCACTGCCACCCCATTCAACCACACAGTCCATCAAGACTGAGAAATCGCTGTTGGGAGCACCAAAGGGAATGGTGTAGGAGGGGAACTTCCTCTTAAAAATCTAACGTTGACCTTAGCCCATGCATTTATAAGGACTCGAGAATAATTTAGATCAGGATGTGTCTGTCTTCCTGGCATAAGATTCTTGAACTGAGTAATTAGATACATTGGAAGCAATAATCTGGAATAGACCTTTACAATAGTTTGTGTGCTAAAAATAATAACATTTCTATAGTTGTATGCCTTTGAGAATTCCTTTCTACTTGGCTAGAAGATCCATTGCTGTAAACCCTAGAAGCAGCCATAAAGATTTGCCCACGCTGATTCCACAGAGCACTGCACTAGACAGCGGTCAGTCTGTTACATCAACTGTGCACCTAGAGAGGAAGGGGAGGCGCAACATGGCTCCACTGTGAACTGAACAAGGAGGCGGGGCAGTTGATGTTCCTGATTCCGCTCTGGCTGCTCCTGGAATGAATCATTGAGTGCATCTGTTCATTGCATTCCTCTGCCATCCCCAGAGGAAAGGAATATAAAACATAAAACCTTCTAGGAAGTGAAACAAAAACACAAACTGGAACACTAAGGAAAGTAGGCATCTCAGTGAACGGATCTACAGGCCCCATTGCTGCTTGGGGGGTAGCAGAGCCCAGGGAGGTTGAGATCTGCGTCATGACTTCAATGGATTTAGAAAGAAGAAATGGAATCAAGGTTGGACCCTTCCCTTAAAAAATTGTTTGGGGGACTTCCCTGGTGGTCCAATGATGAAAACCCTGTGCTCCCAAGGCAGGGGGCCTGAGTGTGATACCTGGTTGGGGACCTTGATCCCACATGCCACAATTAAAGATCTTGCATGCTGCAAGACCTGGTATAGCCGAATAATTACATAAATTTTTACTAAAATATATATTTAATAAAAGTTTTAAGAAAACTGTTGAAAGATAACTGCTAGTGATATCTGAATTTCCTCCCAATAAGCTGCTGTGGTGTTTTATAAATTATGTGAAAATTAAGTTGATTAGATTCCACTCGGCTTCAAACATTGTTCAGATTAGCTGGCAAACAACTGAGGAGCAGTGGTGAGGTGAGGATCAGATCTCCAAAATGGGGGAGGTTGTGATGGGGATAGGAAGAGTGGAGAGGCAGCAAGAATGAGCCATGGTTGATGCACTCCTAGGCTCTGAATGAAGTGGCAAATAGCCATGAAGAACAAGGGGCTCCAGATGAATAGAATACTGGATAAAGCAGCTCCAGGAGTTAATGGCATAGGTCTAGAAAAGTGGAAGAGAGTGCAGCTAGGATTTTAAAAAAAATAGTATCTCATTTTGAGAGTGAAACAGTGCTTAATGAGAACAGGTTTTGTTTATTACAGATAATAGAAACCCTGTTAACTATCTAATGTGGCTAGTGTGCCAATCGGAAACCTTAGTACATGATTACTTCTTGTTACTGCTTGCATTTGAGCTCTGATAAAGCAAAATGAATTACAGCATTTAGGCTTCCATTAATAACCGATATGTTCATGCTTAATGAGAGGATCCAGAGTTTGAAAGAAGAGATGGGACTACGTAGGCAGTGGCATCAACTGATAAAAGGAACTTATATAGAATGGCTGACGGTAATAGTGTCAAGGAATTCTATGCAGTTTTTTTTTTCCCCAAGAATACATTCCAACTGTATTCTGACCTTCAGACTAGAAATCCTTGGCAGGTAGCCCAAAAACAAAACCACTATGCTATGGACTGAATTGTGTCCCTGAAAATCGAAAGGTTTAAGCCCTAACTTTCAATGTGATAATATATAGAGATGGAGCCTCTGGTAGGCTAGGTAATTAGGTTTAGATGAGGTCACAAGGGTAGGACCCTCATGATGGTAGTATTGCTCTTCTAAAACAAGACATAGAAAGTTTGCTGTCCCTCTCTCTGTCATGTGAGGACACAGCAAGAAAGTGGCCATGTGCAAGCCCTCACCAGAATCCAACCATGCTGACAGCCATATCTCAGAATTCCAAACTCTAGGACTGTGAGAAAATAAATTGCTGATGTTTAAGTCACAACCTCTATGGTTTTTGTTATGGCGCCCAAGCTGACTAAGACACAGTGTAGTTGTCATTCCAGTTCCAACTTAGTTTCCTGTACGTAAACAGAGTATCAGCAAAGGAATCTGCTGCTTGTGAGTAAAGAACGGATGTGTTTGCATATCAACCTTCGTTATTTCAAACCCATGAGTTAATCTCATTTTTCCAGTCATTTCCCACATCTCTGAGAATTTCTGTCAGGCTTGGGTTTTTCACTGATTCATTTATTTATGTAACAAATAATTGTTAAGTGCATACTTTGCATCAGAGAGTACACAAGGCATTTGGTCATGGTAATATGGATTTCTAGGCAGTGGACTTAGAGCAAGAAAATCCCAAGGTGTGATGAAGAAATAACAGAAGAGACATAGGAACCTTGGAGGGAAAGTAAACACCTGTGTCATGATTTTATCTACACCCAGCTCTGATCACACCTCAAGAAGAGATTCAATGCTGCAAACTTTGAAATATTTCTAGGAAACCACATTGACTTTCTAGAGGCCAACTGCTCAATGGCAAATATAGCTAGCTATTGAAAAACAGATCACAGAGATAAACACACTGCTGTATATAAAACAGATAACTAGTAAGGACCTATTGTATAGCACAGGGAACTCTACTCAGTACTCTGCAATGGTCTATATAGGAAAAAAATTTTAAAAAGAGTTATACATATATATGTATATAAGTAAGTAAGTGTTAGTCGCTCAGTCATGTTCTGCTCTTTGTGATCCCATGGACTGTAGCTCACCAGACTCCTCTGTCCATAGAGTTTTCCAGGCAAAAATACTTGAGTGGTTGCCATTCCCTTCTCCAGGGAGATATATGTGTGTATATATATACACACACATACATATATGTATGTATATATGTATACATATGTGTGTGTGTGTGTGTATAACAGACTCACTTGGCTGCACACCTGCAACTAACACAACATTATAAAGCAACTATACTCCAATAAAAATTTTAAATTAATAGACCACAGAGAAGGCAACCTAGAGTGATTATGCATGAGAGACAAAGTTATTCAACATGGTCTCAATATCTCCTGGAGGTTTTGTTTACAGATCTTCAGGAGTTTATATAAGCCCCGGCAGGGACTCTTGTTTCCCTCAAGGTGATGCTGGCATCACATATCTTCCCATTCAGTAAGCAGGTAGTGTGGTTTGAGAGCATCTGAGGTGATAAAGACATGGTAGGTCGTTACCACAGGTAAAAGGACCAATAGGTGGCATGTTGATTCTGTGTCTAGCAAACTCTCTCCAAATTCATTCCTTTTTTTCTTAATCATTCGCAGAAAGAAGCAGCCAGACTGCTCACCTGCTAGCCAGGACGGGTCATAACCTATGCTCTGCATGCAGAGCTTTTGAGAAGCCCTGGTTATTGGGAATGATGCAAAAGCAATTGTACATGATTGGTGCTCCTCTGGGCTGAGTTTTGTCCACTCTTTCCTAATAATGAGAACACATGTTGTGTACCAAGGAAGTCTTTTTGCCTTTGCAGGAGTCCAGCAGTCCTTGCTTTCATTTACAAAATACAAGCTCCCTACATATTATAGCTGGGTTTAGTTTTAGCTTAAATTCTATTGCTTATCTGGTTTCTCTCCTGTTTCTCCCCTTCTTTCTTTAGCCAAAAGGGAAAAACAAAAAAAAAGTGTTTATATAAGTGTATGCTTTTCATTGATGTAGAAAGGTAGGAAGAAAAATGTTTTCTCTACCCAAATGAGGGTAATGTTCAGAAACAACTAACTATTTTTTGACTATTTTTTGTTGCCTGTTGTTTTACCAAAAGTATCTAGTTACATGGGAAGGTTTTACTTTTCTGAGCCCTTGAGTATAAACTCTAGAATTTTAGGCATAGGAATATGTTATCCATGGTGAGTATGTCCCTATTTTCATCAACAAAAATCTGTAAATCACTATGAAATAAGCAGAGCAAATCAAATTCTAGCTTCATTCCTTTTTTTTAGAGAAATTGAACTGAAATGTAAAATGACATATTAACTTTGCTATAACATATTAATGCTTAAATAAAATGATATGTGCATTTGTGTGTGTGTGTGTATATGTGCATTTGTGTGTGGAGATTGGTACACCCATCTCCAGGTATTTTTAGCTCTTTTCACTTGAGGTGGTCAAATAGGCACTCGGGTACTGATTATCATGTATTTTAAGCATGATCTGATTAACCTAAGGAGAATAGATCAGCTTTTTGGAATATAAGGCATTTCAGAGATGTGCTATATGCTTTGGGAGATTTCTATGATTTTAAGCTATAACCTAGACAGCATACTAAAAAGCAGAGACATTATTTTGCCAACAAAGGTCTGCCTAGTCAAGGCTATGGTTTCTCCAGTGGTCATGTATAAATGTGAGAGTTGAACTATAAAGAAAGCTGAGTACTGAAGAATTGATGCTTTTGAACTGTGGTGTTGGAGAAGACTCTTGAGAGTCCCTTGGACTGAAAGGAGATCCAACCAGTCATCCTAATGGAGATTAGTCCTGGATGTTCATTAGAAGGATTGATGTTGAAGCTGAAACTCCAATACTTTGGCCACCTGATGCAAAGAGCTGACTCATTGGAAAAGCCCCTGATGCTGGGAGGGATTGGGGGCAGGAGGAGAAGGGGACGACAGAGAATGAGATGGCTGGATGGCATCACCGACTTAATGGACATGGGTTTGGGTGGACTCCGAGAGTTGGTGATGGACAGGAAGGCCTGGCGTGCTGCAATTCATGGGGTCACAAAGAGTCAGACACAACTGAGTGACTGAACTGAATTGAACCGAAGCTATATTGAAGCCCCTCTCCTTTATCTTTTTCATGTTTAACTACAAATGTGCATTCAAGAGGTTAGTCCTAAGCTGTTTCTAAAATTTACCATCTAACATAATTTATACACATAAAGATACCTTAGTGATCATTCTGCAAGAAAAATAAATGCCTGAATTTTTTCCCCATGTTTCTGCCACGTTTATTACTAAGTCTCATTGCAAAATGAATAGCTCATACTCATAGCTCAGTGATGTTTAATCTGGAAATTTCATACTTTATAATCATATAATCAGAGAAGGCAATGGCACCCCACTCCAGTACTCTTGCCTGGGAAATCCCATGGATGGAGGAGCCTGGTGGGCTACAGTCCATGGGGTTGCTGGGAGTGGACACAACTGAGCGACTTCACTTTCACGTTTCACTTGCATGCACTGGAGGAGGAAATGGCACCCCACTCCAATATTCTTGCCTGGAGAATCCCAGGAACAGCGGAGCCTGGTGGGCTGCTGTCTATGGGGTGGCACAGAGTCGGACACGACTGACGCGACTTAGCAGCAGCAGCAGCAGCAGCAATCATATAATAATCAATGTGTGAAAAAAAATAATAATCAATGTGTGGTAGATCAATCTCTAGGCCCTCCCAAGACAGTTGAGGGAGGGAAACCAAAAGAACTCATCAAGGTGGTTGTAAGGGAATCTTAGACCATGTGTTCCAATGGCATCATTAGCTGAGGTTGTTGTGTAGGATAATGTGTTTATCTAAAGATGAATATCCAAGAAAAGTCCATTTTAAAAGTACTGTCTGGTGGTCGATATTATTATCTTCATGAAAGATGGAAGAACAAACGTCTGGAGAGGTCAAGCCACATGTCCACGTTTTAAAAAGTCATTGCTAGAGTCTGAATTCTCAAGGCTCTAGTCCTGTGCTCTATCCACTCTCATCACTAAGCTGGGAAGCCATCAAGGATTTACTATAAGCAGAACTAAAAACAGCAGGACTTCCTTCACTTATGATGTGCCACAGAGATAAGGTCCAATCACTTGACAGAATGGATTGAGGCTGATTACATCTGAAGGACAGGGACCAGATGATTTAAAAGGACTTCTTTTTTTTTTTTTTTTTTTTTGGTGCATGCCTTAAACG
>SJXQ01010678.1:93242-125786 GCA_006408695.1 Aepyceros melampus | reverse complement strand
ACGACCACTGATATACTTCATTTAGAAAAAAAATTCTGTGAAGATGTTTCATTAATTTCCCTGTTCTGAATGTGGTACCCTTTGATGATTAGCTGATAAATATTTTCATTGGATGAACAGAGCTGATGATGTCACTTCTGTCCAATCAGCAACTCTCTGTTGCTCTTTTGTACAGAGGCACTCCTTTTTCTGTCTCTAGAAGGCAATGGCACCCCACTTCAGTACTCTTGCCTGGAAAATCCCATGGATGGAGGAGCCTGGTAGGCTGCAGCCCATGGGGTCTCTAAGAGTCGGACACGACTGAGCGACTTCACTTTCACTTTTCACTTTCATGCATTAGAGAAGGAAATGGCAACCCACTCCAGTGTTCCTGCCTGGAGAATCCCAGGGACGGGGTAGCCTGGTGGGCTGCCATCTATGGAGTCGCACCGAGTCGGACACGACTGAAGCGACTTAGCAGCAGCAGCAGCAGTCTTTTCTAAACACAAACACTAACTTTATTATTATTCTGTATGAAACCTTTTAAACATATTTTAAAAGTGCAGGAAATATAAAATTTGTGTGCCTACAACCAATATTAAGCCTATATTAGCATCTTGACATATTTGTTCCACAGTGTTCTTTCTTTTCAAAGAAACAAAATGTTAAGCGCCTGTGTAAAGCTCTGCCCCCTCCTTTTCTTCCCAGAGTTAACCAGTTACCACTGAAGTTTCCTCCTCTGTAAATTGTCTCATTTTGTCCTTTTCCTGTTTCTTCTTTTGAGTAGTTACTGATTTTCTAATTGATTTGTAAAACTTCCTTATGTATTCTGAATATTGATCCTTTGTCAGACATATAGATTGAAAATATCTCCTCTCTGTCTATGGCTTGTCTTTTCACTTTGTTTATGGTTTTCTAACCTTTTCCAATCTTTTCCTTTTATTTTGATTTTCAGATATAAAACAAGCTGTAGAAAACTTAGGTTCATACCCTGTTAAGAGACAGATGCCTTGTGTAAATACAGTTGTTTTGATCTCCCTATCTCCATATAACTTCCAAACTTCTTTTTTAAAAAATCCAGCTCAAATTCTAAAATGATTACTGCAACTCTGTGATTACAGAGAAAAATAAGATTAATTTTGGATTGTACTGGTGTGAGGCATATTTATTTCTTTTCCTCTTGTTCTTTCTTCTTCAGCACAAAAACTAATTGCTTATGCATTTACCAGGCCCATCTGCCCAGTTGAAGGAAGAATCTGTCTGTCTAGCTAGAGAACTGCTCTTCTTCACAAGTTTGACGAGCTGGTATGCCTGGTGGCCATGTCTGAAATCTCTCTGCTCATATTTTATCCTGTTTGATTTCATTTTCTTTAAACGTAAGCAATGTATTTTCTGTTTGTGCATAACATTAGGGAGCATACTTTTCCAATACACATTTGTGAACTACAGAATTGTTAGCAATGCATTTTTGGTTTTTTACAGCTAACTATGTAGCAGTTAACATCCTTCTCTGCAGTGTTGTAAAATTCTTTCTATATCTTTTTTCCCCTATCTAACCTATAATTAAAATCATGCTATTTTAAAAATATTTTTCCATTGTCATCATCCTTGTGAGTTTCAGTAAATCTCTTTCATTATCTCTTAAGCCCATTTTAGATATGGAAGACATTTTAGATATGGAAGAGGCCATGTCACATTCACTCAAATTTGATTGTTTAAGGTTCTTGATGGATGATAATATAATATGTTTAGAGGTAGCATTTATATGGTTTGAACATAATCCATTTTACACTTCACTGATTTTGACCAAGCATGAACCATTTCTGCCTTTTTTTCCTATGCCTGTGGAGCCATATTCACCTCTTTAGACATAATTGCCTTCAAGAGAAAGAAGTAAGTTTCTTTTTCAACTCTGTTTTACTGAAAGTATGTGTTGGTGAACCAAGTAATCAGGACATGATAGAATAAAAAAAACCTAAAGATCAAACTACAATCTAGATTATACCAGGTTGAGATAGATGAGCAGCCCAAGAACATAACCTGGTTAACATCACAAGCCATTGGAGAACAAACTGGAAGAGTAGAGTAAGAGTCCAAATCCGGATAGAGAGCAAGGATCCAAACAAAGACTTTGAGAGTGACAAAGATCCAAACTTAGAAAGCCAGAGCAGTAGGGAATAAAGCAAAAATTAAGTAATAGCAAATAAAAAGATTACATGGAGATTGGTTTCTTAAGCATTTTAAGTCTGATTCTAGGATGTGAGACACCACGGAGGTCTATACTAAGTGTAAATATCAGGAAACTATCTACTTTTATGAAAGGCAGTTCAACAGGTAAATAAGATGGTGGTGTCACATATTTAAGTGGTTGTACTACATTTTTCATCTTTATATATTTTCTAGAGCTTGGATATACAAGAGAAGAAAAATTTCAAGAAAAATATCTCCCTCCTTAAAAGGATAAAAATTTTATATGCTTATGTAGAGATAAAGAGTAATGGTTGGACTGATGAGTATACTCTAGTGAAGACTAGAAGAAGGAGGGGAAAATTTAAGAAGAGAAAGAGGAAGATACAAAGTTTCTAAAGTAAGGGTTGTCAGGGAGCTGAGAGAGAGACTCAGACACTAATGATGAAAGAAGGTTGTAAAGGATTTGGAGACAAAAGATAAGTGGTACTTTGAACAGGGGGAAGGGCATATTTTCTTGCATAATCACAAATATATGTAGCATTTGTATATATACCTACTATTCTGTACAAAGTACTAATATGGGCCTAGGAAATGATATATTTTAGACAACAGTTCTTAAAATCAAGTTATATTGAACATGCTTTACCGGTGTGACATGAAATTGTAATTTAAAATGTTCACCTGCTTATCCCTTAAACCAATATCACTAAGCCACCTGTGTCCATGGAAAATCGTTTTATTGGTAAAATCATCATGAGCCTTTCCGGAGCCCACACTATATATTTTAAACTCAATTTCACCCCCTCCAAAAGCTTCCCTATTGTGCATGCAACAGCTGTGCCTTTTCCCTATGTCCTTGAAGCAACTTTTAATGAATGGCTAAGTGGGATGATTCCCCGAGGAGTGATAGTCCAGTGATCGTTTTTCACTTCTAGAGCCCCATTTTTGCTGTTATTTCTTTAATTTTAATATTTCTCATTACCTTGAATCATTTATGAAGGTAACTCTCTGTGCCAAGTCCTAGTGACCAGCAAACTGAAAACAAATCTGTGACCTCTTAGAAGCTAATATGGGGAATGTGTCCTATTGCTCCCAATAGAATGGGAAATATTAACACTTAGAGTAAGATGTTAATAAAAACTAGAGTTGAATGTTGTAATGAATTCATTCATAGAGCAGAAATGTATTTTAACATTTTGTAATATATATAAAACATTTATAGATATCAACTAATGTATATTTAATGAACATAGCAAGGATTCTACTGCCTAATATCCAAACATTATATTTCATAATTATGATCTGCTCACTGGGCAACATTTTACAGATGAGAGGTGATGGCTGGGAAAACAATTTCTCGAAGCATAAGCCCCAAATGTACTTTTCATAGCATTTTAGCAAATCAGATTACTGTATTTACTCGTGTTCATCTCTATCCCTTAATTTTGAAAACAAAATAGCCTTTATTATTGTTTTAGCCCTGAGATATTTACTGAACACCTCCTATGTGCTGAGGAGACTTCAAGGACAGACAGGAGTCTAGGTCATGAAATGGGGTGGACCTTTCCAGGCCTTGGGAATCACAAGTGCAAAAACCCAGAGGCATGGGAGCATGAGATTATTGGAGAAACTAAGGCCAGCTTCATTTACCCAAAACAAAAGGTACCTGTGGGGGAGTTGAGACGAGAGATGGTCAAGTACTACCTTACCAAGGGCCTTCTTTCTTTGTCATCTGTGGAATTTGGACTTCATTCTAAAGTCAGTGGGGAGCATGCAAGTGACATGATTGCATTTACATTTCAGAAAGCTAAGTCCAGCAGCAGACTGAAATAAAGACTGAGTGCAGGATGGTTAAATCTGGAGACAAGGAAGTCAATTAAGAGATTTTTCCATTGATCCAAATGAGAAATAAAGGTTTGATTAACACTGTGGAAGATGAAATAAGATGATGGAACAGGCAGCGTGGTGTAAGCATAGGCTTTGGAGCCCATCAGAAACAACTATTAATTCCAACAATTATCATTTACCATCTCTGTGGCTTTGGGAAAGTTATTGAGTTCTTTGAGCCTGCAGTGATGTGGCATGGTGCCTGGTGTGAGCTTTCAATTAATAGTTAATATTATTTTACTATTTGGATGGCATGGTCTACAGAACTTGGTAACCAGTCGTACACAGAGGATGAAACCAAGAGCATAATCTACAATGACTCCCAAATTTTCTCTTCAGATGAAATTGTCAATGGCAAGCAAAGTCCCTGAGAAGCTGAAGAGTGTTATAAATGGTCATTTGTCAATAAGGAAAGAAAAAGTACACAATCCTATTTGTACCCTTATATTTGGGGATATGACTTAAAAATAGAAACAGTGGCTGGTGACTATATGGTAGAGAACTGGGGATAAAAAGAAAAGGTAAGTGAGACAGATGGGACATCAAGGTCATGACTTGTTCTTTGTAGGTTTTAACAGAAAGCTAATGGATAGTTTTAAGTGTACAAGTAATTTAATAAAAATAGGAGAAATAGTGTGTGGCATAGAGTCATAGAATTCTAAAATCAAAATGAACTGGGGAGTCCATCTAGTTCAATTGCCAAACTTACAACTCCGAGAACCCACTAAGCACATGAGCATCTCTGCACAAAGGCTACCTGTGGTTCACCCAACTCAGCATCTTCTGAAGATGAGTTCACCCAACTCAGCCTTTTTGGAAACTAAGGTGGTTATTTTCCATGAAATACTTCTCCAGACTTAGACGGATCATTTGCTAACCACTCATAGATCTAGCATTGAAAGGGCTGGTAAAAATCTCTTGAGCCAATTCAGCTTATGTTTAGAAGTTCATCTTTCTCTATACCAATTTCACCTATAATATGTACCTAATTTTAGCTTTAGGTTATTTGGTGATTTCCACCTATCAGTACAGGATGTAATATTTCTATTGAATTTCTTTCAGCTGCTTTTAATTTCTTGCTATTTCCATAAAAGATGTGCTTTGATGGTCAAAAGGCATGTCACCAAAACCCTTTTTCCTGTTACATTTAATGGTGCCAATAATAACGCCTAACATGTTGATTGCATGCTTACTACCTGCCAAACACCATTTTAAGTGTTTTGTGTACATGAACTCCTCTAATCCTTACATGAGATAGATCCTATTATGATTCCCATTTTGCCAAAGAAGAAATCAAAGCCAGAGAACTTCAGTAGTTTGTCCAAGGACACACAGCTGGTAAACAGCAGAGCCTGTGTTCAGACACAGGCAGTGGCAATCTGACTTCCAAGCCAGGCTCTTACTGTCTCGTCACACTAACTAAAATGTTTTGCTGGCTAAGGACCAGACACTATTTTGAACATTATATGACACTGTTCTATTCAGGTATAATTTTAACTCCCTTAATAATATTTATTCCTCTCAAGTTGCCTGTGCCAAATTCTTCATCTAGGCATTCATTTCTGTTTTGACAATTGCCTTAAGATGCATATGGTTTCATTTGTTCTAATTTTGTTTAAGTTTTTTTATTATGACTATATGCCCAGGGCAATAGCAAGGGTCACATTTAAAAAAAAAAAAAAAAAGGAAAGGGGAGAGATAAGTAAGTAAAGAAGTCCCCCCCCCCCCGCCAACTCCCCAAGGATCTCCAGGGGCTCTGGAATGTGATAAAGCAAAACACTGTTAAAAAATTCATACTAGTAACTTGTGTTGTATATTATGCATGGCAACTAAACTTTTTAGTGTCTTGGCAAAACCCTAGGGCAGCAAAGAGGTACCTCAGAGCCCAGAAAGTGCATTTGAAATGGTAATGAGAAGTGAGCCGTGTGACAAAGTGCTAGTCAGTGAAATATTTCTCTGAGACAAACATATATTTGGGGAGGTTGGAAAGTTATTGACTGCTGCCATATCATATCTTGACCTATTTTAATGTTTTCCTTTTCTTCCCCTATGCAATGCTTAGGTGACTTCACAGAGGTACAATTTTCATAAGGCAATAAATACCACTCCATTGGAAGCTTGATGCTAACATGTTGCATTATTAGTTCTCAGAATGGGATTTTGGTGTGTCATTGTTTTAAAAAAGATCCTATATTAAAGTATTTCCAAGGTTTAGAATCCTTGAAATGCTACTGTGTTTTAAAGGACATTCCAGAGTTCTTCTTCATCATGCCTCAATAGACCATAAACTTGTTTTTTTTTTTTCTGGACCGTTGGATAAACAGAAGTGAAGTTCCTTATAGAACACATTTTTGTTGGTAGAAAGTTCGTTAAAGTCTCAGATTTCTGGTCGCTGATAAATAAAATATGATAATGAGAAAGAAGCAGCTTCCAAATCTGCAAGAGTCATTGAGTACCATTTCTCATCACCCACATATACACTTCAGTATTCAGCACAGCCTGTGGGATACTAGTACAATGAGCTGCCTTAAATCAGTTGGAACCTCCAGATGCTCTAGGTTTTTGTTCAGAACTTTTGAGTGAGAGATTAGGAAAGAGAGACTGTCTAGGGAAGCTCTCAGTTCAGGCCCTAAGAAGAAATTTAAGGGAAGAGGGGTGACTGCAAGGGATTATGAAAACTAAAGAAACAATCTCCAGAGACAGAGCACCCAGAGGACAGAGAATGAAGTTATGAAAATGTTACATTGGGAAGAGGGACATACAGATTTTCAAAAATTATCCTTCACTAAGAGAAAGACAGCTATGAATTTGCCCTTTGCTAAATGCTCACAGGCTATTACTACCCAGAGCTCTAGACGAGAATAGCTGAAAACTTGGAATATGTTTGTTCAGTTGCTCAGTTGTGTCCGACTCTTTGCAACCCCGTGGACAGTAGCCTGCCGGGCTCCTCTGTCCATGGGATTTCCCAGGCAAGAAAATTGGAGTCAGTAACTATTTCCTTGTCCAGGAGATCTTCCTGACCCAGAGATCAAACCCACACCTCCTGCATTGGCAGGTGGATTCTTTACCAGTAGCATGACCTGGGAAGCTGAAACACAACAAAACTAGTATGGAATTCTAGTGTCTTTTGACTGGATGTGATGTTCTTTAGTCCTCTTGAGAGGGCTGTGGAGTTCAGTATCATAACTTAGTAGCCAGTCTTGTGTGTGTAAGAGGTGGAATTGGTTGTGGATAAGCTCAAGAGCCTGTTTAGAAAATGCTTTCAATTTTTTCATTATCCAAAGACCATAGGCCTACATCTCTTCAGGAACAAATGAGGTCACATGAACATTAGGACTCAGATTTCTCAATAAACACTCACAGGTTTTCCCTGCAATTTGCAGGCTCACAGCTTCTCACTACCTTTGTCTCTAATTATTTCTGGAATCACCCAGTACCCCTCATGCTCAAGGCCAATCATTTTCTGGTTTTCTGCTCTGGCCTTTCTATTGCCTTTGCCACAACTAATGCTGCACTCCTTACTTAGACTGTGTCCCCTTCAGGACTCCCAATACTACCCACCCATTCAATGGACCAAACTCTACCACTACTTCTTAGCCCTTGCTCTGTTGCCAGAGTTGTACTCTATTCCATACAGAAATGTATAGGGCTTCCCTGGTGGCTCAGAGGGTAAAGCGTCTGCCTGCAGTGCGGCAGACCTGGGTTCGATCCCTGGGTTGGGAAGATCCTCTGGAGAAGGAAATGGCAACCCACTCCAGTACTCTTGCCTGGAAAATTCCATGGACTGAGGAGCCTGGTGGGCTTCAGTCCATGGGGTCGCAAAGAGTCGGACACGACTGAGCGACTTCACCTTCACCTTCACCATACAGAAATGAGCAGACTGTCTCTTTCCCCTATTTTATGTCCAATTTGGTCACCTAGTCCCTGTGGACTCCCAATACTACCCACCCATTCAATGGACCAAACTCTACCACTACTTCTTAGCCCTTGCTCTGTTGCCAGAGTTGTACTCTATTCCATACAGAAATGTATAGGGCTTCCCTGGTGGCTCAGAGGGTAAAGCGTCTGCCTGCAGTGCGGCAGACCTGGGTTCGATCCCTGGGTTGGGAAGATCCTCTGGAGAAGGAAATGGCAACCCACTCCAGTACTCTTGCCTGGAAAATTCCATGGACTGAGGAGCCTGGTGGGCTTCAGTCCATGGGGTCGCAAAGAGTCGGACACGACTGAGCGACTTCACCTTCACCTTCACCATACAGAAATGAGCAGACTGTCTCTTTCCCCTATTTTATGTCCAATTTGGTCACCTAGTCCCTGAAGCAGCTACACTTACTTATTCTCAATCCTTCATGACTGCTGATCCTTCAGTTTTTGTCAGCAGCCCTTACTAACATATAGCCTCCTGGAGCCAGGCAGAGAAAGTGTGTTATGTCAGGCCAGCCTCAGTTGTCCATGTCAAAACCCCAGATATCTCTCACTACAAATTTCCACTTAATACGTATACTCAAAGATTCCCTCCCTACGGAACCTAGCTAATTCGTTAATGCAAATAGACTCCTCTGGGAGTTGTTATATTTCCCATGCTCACTCTCAGTTGATGCTAAGTTTGGACCACTTATCACCTAACTTGAGATACCTGGTGCCATGGATGCTTACTATGTTTGAGGTACTGGGGCCAAATGATTTTTTCCAAGTTTTATGTGTTATTTGAAGAAACATGAGGAATAAGTATTTAAGAAGAAATGTCTCAGTTTTGTTTTTGTTTTATGGGGAGGTTAGGTAGAGGTAGTTTGTGGTGAGTATTACTCACATGTCAAAACTAATAAACTATGTTACCAGCTACCACCCAACTATGAGCCCAGAAAGTCCCAAATTTTCATTACCCAGTGTGAACACTTACAGGAAATAGTAAAGATGTCCAAACTGAGCAATGTCCACCCCCTCTTTTGAATCTCTCACCCACTAGCTTCTGTTGCCTTGGACTTTTTAAAAATAGAGGCCACATGTCTTATATACAATGCCCGTGAGCCTCGAGAGATGCTGGTTTGAAGACTATAATGTCTTAGAGGACACAGAGTGTGTCTCTCATGTATCTTTCCATCATCTAGCATGTGTATACTCTCAATAAATATTAAACAATAAGGTATGACCCTCTTAACCATAAGAGATGATTCTTTGTTTTGAGATAGTGTGCCCTGGGAATAAAGAATGCTTCCTTCATTTTCCATGGCTGTCAAACTGGCATCTTTCATCAACACTAAATTCCCTTTTAAGTAGGGAATGCCTTACACAGTTTTAACAGGAAATCTCTCAGCACTTCTAGCTATTTGTTGAAAAGAAAACAGCTCTTGTTTTGCAGATACATCTTGCAGAAAATGACTTCCCAAATAAAATACCAAAAAGTGGCATCATATTTAGAACGAAAGAAACAAGCCCCTGAATCATAGTGCCAGTTTCATGTTTTCCTTAATGTTGCAAAGGTGATTATTTTTGCCATAATCTTCTTCTGGCTGTTAGCCCAGGATGACAAGCTGCATAGTGCCTTGCTAAATAAAAAGAGGGGAGACTCTCTTGAAGCCATTTTTTCAGAGGATTTGTACATATGTGTGTGGGAAGAGTGTGGGTAGAATCTTCAGGACAAAAATTTCCCATCTACTACTTTCCTAATATTTCATGGAAAAATGGATTTCTTTCCCTGGGAATATACTCTAATCATCAATAGTGTTTCCAAACAACATATAAATATCATGCGTTTCATATCATCAAAGAACTTATATTCTGTAGTTTCTTTTTCCTTTCTTTCTTTCTGTTAGTTGGGAGTCTCTTTTGGTTCAATAAGAAGAGGGATGGGTACATGTAGAAGGCGTTAGTTCCTTGCCCTCTATGATAACCATTCTTTACATTTCTTTTGTCTAATCAAATGTGTGTGCTGTGTGCTCAGTCGCTCAGTTGTGTCCGACTTTTTGCAACTCCATGGACTGTAGCCTGCCAGGCTTCTCTGCTCATGTAATTTTATTGGCGAGAATACTTTATTGGCGAAATTTTACTGGAGTGGGTTGCCATTCCCTTCTCCAAGGGATCTTCCCAACCCAGGGATTGAACCTGTGTCTCTTGTGTCTCCTGCATTGGCAAGTGGATTCTTTACCATTAGCACCACCTCAGAAGCCCAATCAAATATGTACATTTGTCTAATCAAATGTGTACATGTAGAATGGGTTTATTCTTCACCATGTATGATAATCATTCTTTACATTTCTTTTGTCTAATAAAATACGTACTGTGCTAAAAAGAACAGTTTATGGAAAAGGGTCAAATTGGCATGGCTGCTGTTGCTGTCATGCTGAAGTCCCACTGACAAGGCTGAGGTTGGCAGAAAAACAAATAAAAGCAACTGATAAATGTCAGAAGTGAGTTGTAATAAAACATACTGTTTGTTTAATGTTGATAAAAGGGCAGGTGGAAAGTACATCAAATTCTCTTCTGAGACAGTCCTTGACTCATACATTGCAAATGCTTGCCAGAAATTAAATTTATGACTTATTTAGTTGTGGCTAAAACAATTCGATAGTGAGTATACTAGGAGTACAGCATATAGCAGGCACCACTCATATTCCATGCTTGACTTTAACAAATCTGAGAATTATGAGCAATGTATTTCAAAAGAATGATATTCTAATGTATCCTTTAGCCATTATTAAATACTTAGATTTTAATATCAGAGCAGAAGGACCATAGTATTCCAGAAAAATAACCCAAGAGTAAGATAACTCACTGTTTGAAATGAAAATATTGTTGGAAAATGTGTGTCAATGGTTGTTAGTCAAAGCCTGTTTTTAAACTGATTTGATTTACTTTCAAATTTCTGAGATCTGTCACCTTCCATTCTGATTGCTCTGAAATTGACCATGACTACTAATGTTTTATCCTAAGTTTTTAGTTTCCTGCTTTCTTTATATCATCTGACTAGCACTGGGACCCCTTCTGTTTTAAGGGTCACCTTCTTCTGAAATATATACCTATAAAGAAAAGGATTAAGTGAGTGAATAATAATTTACCTATTTTTGCCTATTCCTTTAAGTCTGTGTTCACTATATTAACTTTTCCTAAAGGGGAAAATCTGTGACTAGCTAAATCAGGCCAAAAATATTTTAAATTGCACTTTTTTTTTTAATGCAGTGAAGCTGTATAATAGCCTCTGACTTGGCATTATAACCAGGGTCTTGTTGGGATAATAAGGGCACACACATGCTGCTTATCTGATTGACACTTTTTTTCAGAAGCAGGAGATAGTTTTATTGACTTTGGTGCAAATCCCATAGTCGAGTTTCCTTCATATAAAAAAAAAATAATAATGTGAACCTTGGCTGTTGGGAAGGTCACAGACTTTGGATCTGAGCCAAAGATCTAAGTTTTATCGGGGGCTCCCATGCAAAATTTTTACACAAGAATTCCTCAGATCCACTTCACTGCAACATAATCGTATTTTCATTCCCTCCTAGGCTTACTGTGAGAGGCCCCTTTGATGCACGGGGCAGCTTTGGCAGCATGGGCAGTATTTATACTACCATAATGACTCCCTGCAAACCAGTCAACTAGAAAAGTGAAAGTCATCCAGGTGGGCTTGATAAAAATCAGAAAACCCACCTAAAATTTTAGCAAATTCGCTCTTCTTGCCTTGCTTTGCTCTTGTAGAGAATCTGCAATTTGGAGAGAAGTGACACAGTTTTACCATTTGAAACATCACTAGTGTAAAAAACAACCAACGGATGTTTCAGTGTATGGAAGTGTGACCTTCCCAAATACTGGTCTTGTCAATAAAACACAGTCCAAAGTTTTGATGTCAGATGACTTAAAAAATCTTTCTTCTCCTCTGATTTTTGAGGAAATAGATGATCACTAGAAAATTTAGAAAGCACAGAGCAGTGAATTTCAAAAATACAGAAAATATTAAAAGTGGAATGGGGAAAATTTTTTCCCACAACCCAGAAGGAACAACTGTCAACATTCTGGCTTATTGTCTTACAGGTTTTTCATTTTTTATTTAACATATATCATATTATTTATATAATATCTTGTCTTTTGTTTAACACTAGTCACATGCAAGTTATAATACCAGTAAACAACTTTTTGCTAATCATTTTAATGGCTCCATCATATTCTATAATTCACTTAAATATTCCCCTGATGCTGGATATTTAGGGTGCCTCCAATTTTTCAATGTTCTACATTGACTGCTTTGTTTTTGGATGAATCGTTTCCTACATTTCAGATTATCTCCCTAGGAGAGCTTCCAGCAATAAAATAAAATGTTAAACAGAATGAACATTTCTAAGATTTCTGTTATCTGGCTTCAAATTAATTTTCAGAAAAATAGGACAAATTTATATTACAGTGTGTGAGAAGACCTGTCTCATTACTGACTTTCCCTAGCACCAGGCTTTAATATCTTTTTAACCTTTGTTAATTTTGTTGGTACAATGTAGTTTGTGTTTTAATAACCATTTTTGCTTTTGATTGATTTTTAAACTAATACAAGCTTGTTGACAGACCTGAAAGACAGATCCTGTACCACAGGCTCTTCTGCAAGAGGTGGCAGTTTGTTTATAGTAAAAATTACCTATTAAGTATTGTTGCATATTTGAAATGATATAAAAATTATATCATACACACATATTTTATATCAGTTAAATGCAAAACAAAAACTGGGTAAATGGGGGTTAGGAAGGTTCAAAAGGAAAAATGCTTGCATAATGAATGCTTGATTCTTTTTTTCTTTTCAATTATTAATATCACAACCTACAGACTTAAGAGTAAAGATGTGCAGAAGTAGTCATCTTGAATTGTTTGGATTTTGGGGGATTGATATTTTCTGCACAGTTGTCCACCTAAAAGGGGATAAAGAAAGTTGACTCGTGTGAAAGAAAAACTCAATGTTTTCTACTTGTTAGAATATCATTCAATTCAAAATCAGCCTATAATAGAGCAGTATTTTAGAAATCTTCTATAATCACTTTTCCGGGAAGACCTTGAAAGAATAAAAAGAAATGTTAAGCATAGTCTTTCCTGTCATGAAGTGTTTTGCTTTGATTTGATGTGATTTTGTGGCAAAGCCTGAATATGTGATATTTTCATTCAGCAAGACCTGGAAGTATGAGTAGAAAGTTAAGAAATTAGCTGCATGCAGTAATAATAATAATAATAATTTCTTCACTTTCCTGTATTCCTCCCCTTCCCATTTCATTTTTTTTTTATTTTAGTGGAAGTAACGTGTGTTTAATGAGAGAAGAATCTCTGTCCTTTGTGCTTTTTACAATTTTATTTTTGGTAAAGAAAAGCTTGGAATGTGAAATTAATTCATTTCTAGAATTCTCTAGTTGGAAAAAAACGCTATCCTTTAACAATAATATTATTCTGGCTTTAAAGTATTGAAGGTAAGAAGTAATCATGCGTATTCATAATACTGCACATTAAATGGATTGTGTTTGCAATCTTTGAAAACAAACAAAACTTTGAAACAAACTTTGAAAACAAAGTTACATCCTGCTATTTTTGGGGGGGGGGTAATGTTTCTGCTTTTTTAAAAGTGTAAATTTATTTATTTTAGTTGGAGGCTAATTACTTTACAATATTGTATTGGTATCGTCATACATNAATGGATTGTGTTTGCAATCTTTGAAAACAAACAAAACTTTGAAACAAACTTTGAAAACAAAGTTACATCCTGCTATTTTTGGGGGGGGGGTAATGTTTCTGCTTTTTTAAAAGTGTAAATTTATTTATTTTAGTTGGAGGCTAATTACTTTACAATATTGTATTGGTATCGTCATACATCAACATGAATCCGCCACGGGTGTACATGTGTTCCCCTTCCTGAACGCCCCCTCCCACCTCCCTCCCCATACCATCCCTCTGGGCCATCCCAGTGCACCAGCCCCGAGCATCCTGTATCATGCATCGAACCTGGACTGGTGATTTGTTTCACATATGATATTATACATGTTTCAATGCCATTCTCCCAAATCACCCCACCCTCTCCCTCTCCCACAGAGTCCAAAAGACTGTTCTATACATCCGTGTCTCTTTTGCTGTCTCGCATACAGGGTTATCGTTACCATCTTTCTAAATTCCATATATATGCGTTAGTACACTATATTGGTGTTTTTCTTTCTGACTTCACTCTGTATAATTGGCTCCAGTTTCATCCACCTCATTAGAACTGATTCAAATGTATTCTTTTTAATGGCTGAGTAATACTCCATTGTGTATATGCACCATGACTTTCTTATCCATTCATCTGCTGATGGACATCTAGATTGCTTCCATGTCCTGGCTATTATAAACAGTACTGCGGTGAACATTGGGGTACACGGATCTCTTTCAATTCTGTAAGGTGAAAAGACAGCCTGCTATTGTTTTATTTGGACATGATAAGAACTTGGCAGTGGTATAGAGCCAGACAGATTCAAAGTTTCAAATTCTGATGCCCCCCCTTTACCATCTATGTCATCTTAGTTTAAATACTTGGAAACTGATTTTCTAAACTGTAAAATGGAAATAATAGTAATTCTAAGACTGGAGGTGAAAATTATAAGATGATTGGGAATTAAATACACACACATTTCACTGCAGACTGCCTATGTCAAGGGCATGTATGTGCTACTCCCTCTTATACTTACCTGTTTAGTTCTTCCTACCATCATGTGGCTACTAATCCTGCTTAATGTGTTTCTTTTGTGGTCCTCCATGAAGTTCATGAAAAAAAAATGTCTAAAGTGGATATACTGGTTAAGAAAAAGAGTTACTGGCAGGCACAAAGGGCCATAGTCTAGGGCATTTTCCTCATTTACCTTTTTTTAAAACAATTTATTTTGGGGGCACACAGCATGCAGGATCTTAGGTTCCCCAACCAGGGATCAAACCCATAACCCCTGCACTGGAAGCCCAGTCTTAACCACTGCACTTCCAAGGAAGTCCTATTGCCTCATTTATTTTTGTTTGTTTTTAGAAAGATTTATTTATACATTTTGTGTTTTTGGCTGTGGTGGCTCTTCATTGCTGCATGTGGGCTTTCTCTAGTTGTGGCAAACGGGCTACTCTTCATTGTCGTGTATGGGCTTCTCGCTGTGGCAGCTTCTCTTGTTGCAGAGCACAGGCCGTAGGTGCACAGGCCTCAGTAGCTGTGGCTTGCAGGCTTAGTTGCTCCTTGGCATGTGGGAAAAATTTTCACAAAAGCAAACTCCTCATAAATCATCTCACTAAATAATTGCTAAGTTTTTTACCCCACATTTTGTGCAATTGGGTATAACTGAAATAAATGTGAAGAAATAAGAAGACATAGAGACAGGAGGGAAGTCCTAGACTGGGGTCTAGTTAAATAAATTATGGTATATCTATACAGCAGAACATTATGCAGCATTAACCATAATGTTTTAGAAGACTAATGACATGAAACATTTTTCATGATGTGTTAAGTGGGAAAAAAGCTAATTATAAAACATTGTCTATGTAATAATCATGATTTCTTGGAAACATAATTATATATGCTTTAAATCAACCGGAAAAAATGTCCACAAACTTGTTTATGATGGTCATCTCTGCTGGGTAGTGAGTACATGAAACCTACATTACTTTTGTAAATTTAGAATGTTATTTTCAGAGAAAGGAAGAAAATGATAGTATTAATTTATTCTCATACTAAACTTTTGGATTCACAGATAAAAAATATTATTAATATTTAGTGGTTTACAATTTGTTTTTTAATTTTTCCCTTTGCCTGACAAAAAGAATTAAGAAATGTTACTGAATAATGATATTTCAAAGTATAAAGAAGAAAATAAGTTTGTAAGATTGCTCAAATTTTTCTATTTTCTGTTGATTTAGAATGGTAGGGGAAAAAATCTCAGCCCAAGATTTCATGTGCAAATTGGTAAGCATATTTATTTGTTTCTGAATAATTTCTTTGAAAATTTCAAGTCAATATCCAGTTTTACTACTACCTATTGCTCCTTCAGTTCAATTCAGTTCAGTCACTCAGTCGTGTCCAACTCTTTGCGACTTAGTACCAAATATAACACATGGGTCTCTGTCATAAAAATGATGGTGGCACATGAAGACAAGTAAAAGAAAAGCAGCTTGATATATAACAGTGTAGGTTTTCAACTCAAAATGGGTCTTGGCCTATTCAGTTCCTAACTCTACTGAGCTTTTGTAAATGAACAAAAGTTGTCACAAAGGAGCAGTTTGCCCCAATCCAGTTAGGGTAAACTCTTTGAGGTAATTACCACACATCCTTTATCTTCTTTGGTGCTATGAAATGCTGGAAACAGAAAGCGGCGTAAGACATAAGATAGCAAGGTCATAGGTAAAATTTGTTTTGAGGTCAACTCGTTATCGATTTTGGGACCTAGATTCCTTTCTGCTTCTGTTGCCCTTGACAAATATGTTCTTGCTTCAGGCTTATTTAGCTACAACAGTGGATTATAGACAGACAGCGTGAAGCACATATGTTTCAGTCCTTCATTCAGGCAATAAGCAATTCTCGAGAAAAGCCAGTGCTAGCACTGCAGAGGTTATACAGGAGAATAAGACATGAACTCACTCTCATGGAGTTTGTTCTGGTAAATGAGATAAGACATACATAAACAGAACTTACTTTGTTTGAGGATACTTTGTTTTCTATCTTGAGGATAGAAAATGAGATATCCCACTAGAAAGGAACAAACAAGGTTATGTTCAGCTGGTGGAAGTGAGTGAAAGTCGCTCAGTCGTGTCCAGCTCTTTGCTACACCACGGATTATACAGTCCATGGAATTCTCCAGGCCGGAATACTGGAGTGAGTAGCCTTTCCCTTCTCCAGGGGAACTTCCCAACCCAGGGATCATACTCAGATCTCCCGCATTGCAGGTGGATTCTTTACCAGCTGAGCCACAAGGAAAGCCCAAGAATACTGGAGTGGGTAGCTTATCCCTTCTCCAGGAGATCTTCCCGACCAAGGAATCAAACCGGGATCTCCTGCATTGTGGGCAGATTCTTTACCAGCTAAGCTATGAGGGAAGCCAGTGGAAATGGAGGTAAATAGGGAAAAGAGTTGTGAAGTTGCATTTGACTTATGGCCCAAAGTATGGGGAGCATTTTGGCATAAGTAGATGAATGCAATGAGCACACGTAATAATAAGCACTTTGGTTTGCAAGGTGTATATTTGTTTCTGGTATATTTGTAAAGGCTTAGTCACTCTAACAAAATGACCCAACAGAGAAAATTATTGCATTTTCATGTGACAGTCCAAGGTGGGTGAGCAGACACCTCTGCTGCACACTGTCATGCCAAGACCCAGATTCATCTCTTCATGTTATTCTATCATCCCTAGGACCACTGTTGTCATCCAGATAGTTGAAACTGCTCCTACCACATCTTAAGGCCAGCAGGTAAGAATGGAGACGTACACTTGAAATGTGTTAATGCTTCCATTGGTAAGCACATGGTCACCTGGCTGAAATGAGGCTGGGAAATGTGGTCTCTGGCTGGATAGTCATGTGATTTCTATAACTGTTGTTCAGTTGCTAAGTCATATCGACTCTTTGAGACCCCATAGGCTGAAGCATGCCAGGCCTCCCTGCCCCTCACCATCTCCTGGAGTTTTCCCAAGTTAATCTTCATTGAATTGGTGATGCTATCCAACCATCTCATCCTCTGTCATCCTTTTCTCCTGCCTTCAATCTTTCCTAGTATCAGGGTCTTTTCCAATGAATCAGCTCTTTGCATCAGGTGGCCAAAGTATTGGAACTTCAGCTTCAGCATCAGTCCTTCCAATGAATATTCAGGGTTTATTTCCTTTAGGATTGACTGGTTTGATCTCTTTGCTATCCAAGGTATTCTCAAGAGTCTTCTCTAACACCACAGTTTGAAAGTATCATTTCTTTGGCACTCAACCGTCTTTATGGTCCAACTCTTACATCCATATATGACTACTGGAAAGACCATAGCTTTGGCTATACAGACCTTTGCTGGCAAAGTGATGTCTTTGCTTTGTAATACACTGTCTAGGTTTGTCATAGCTTTCCTGCCAAGAAGCAATCATCTTCTAATTTCTTGGCTGCACTCATCATCCGCAGTGATTTTAGAGCCCAAGAAGAGGAAATCTGTCACTGCTTCCATTCCAATAAATGTCCCTTCTATTTGCCATGAAGTGATGGGACCAGATGCCATGATCTTGAAGGAAGAAAGAGAAAACAGACTTTGGTGTGTAGAGCTAGTAGTCCTCGCCACAGCTATGATTCTTATTGCACACTACACTATTACTACCAAGCCATAAATGGGCCATAGGAATCTGAGATGGCTAGTCTATCTCACTATGCAGTGAATTTTCTATTATTTAAGTGGCTCAAGTCCAAGATATTCTTGTCACTATTTCTATGGAATAAGGTCTAAAACATTCCCATGCCTAGCTCAAGCTATCACTGAGTAAACTTCCTTAACTGCTTAAATCTCGTATCTTTGCTCCTAATTATCAGGCTGTGAAGTGCAGTGGATTATAAAAGAGTGAATTACAAAACCAGTGCATCCACCTGCACTGAATGCTCTGCTCTTTTGATTATTCATTTCACAATAGAGTGACAAGGGAAGATTGGTGGAAATGTTTTATTCTATACTAAATTCTTCTTTGCCTTTTAAAAATCACTTACAGTAAAAAGAAAGCTTTAGCAGTTCATTTTGAAGTTTCAAGTAATAGTTCTATTTTGTGAAATATTTTATAGTAAATTAAATGGATAATAATAAAGGTCATGGGATGTTTATAGCTTTCACAATATGTACTTTTCTAGTTGTTCTAACTTTTCATGGTCATCTTAGATAAGAAATAGCACATCATCCTATCCAAGCCTGGGAATCATACCAATTGAGTGCTGTGCAGAAATGTCTATTTTTAAGCAACTTTTCATTCTGTATCCTGTTGACATAATGATTTATTTGTAACTCAGAAATGGAAGGACAAGAAGCCACCTGTCTGTAGTGATCGTTTCTCTTATGGAATTTTAATTGCTATGCTAATTCAGTCTTGACATTAGACAGGCAAGTAAATCATAAGTACAAGATATTGATAAATGACAAATAAGGGAAGTCTTTAGTAGGTCCCCAGTAAGTCTGTTTTATCTTAATGTGTTGAGAAATTTGAAAATTAGAAGGAAATAAGAGCATATTTATGAAATTTGATAAATTAAATCTGCTTTGCCACAGATGTTATCCTAGATGTTGTAGAGGGTTATATAAAGGAGGAAGAGTAAGTTCAGCCTTTGGTTAATCTTTGCTTTCATCAAACAGAAGACAACATACACGTAATCAAAAAGACAGGCAATATAAGTACAGGTCATATCGGAAGAGAAGAGCTGGGCTGTAAGGCAGGCAATGTGGCTTTCAGGATATTCACCACTTGAGTATGTGGCCTGAGAAGGTTTCTGCTTCTCTCTAGACCTTAGTTTCCCCACCTGCAATATAAGGGAGTTATATTAAGTTGACTATGATCCCATAGAAATTATGTGGTTATTTGACTTATTTAGCTATGTACTTAATGGAAACTATCTACTGATCATGAAAGAATAGAGAACATTGAAGGAAAGCAATTGTGAGAAGTTCATATTCCCAGTAATAAGAGTTAATGGAGAAATATTATCTAAGATATTTCAAATGATTGCTTTCAGTGACCTTCAAGAACCCTTCTAATGCAAGGATTTTATGATTATTATTGGGCAAAAAGTGAGATTGCTCTTGTTCTCTCTGAAAACCCTGGAAGATATAAATTGGATGCCATTTTCACATCTGAATCTCTACTCATCAGACAAAGAGAACCTAAACGAAAAGAATAAAAATTGAAGATCTGTGTCGGTTCAACACTGAACATGGAGGGCAGGAGTGGTTCTCTGACTTTAGATAAGATAATAAACTATAATTTATCTAATCAGAATAAGATAAGACATAAAAATAATGTATGACTAACTGAAAAGTATAAGTAAAAGCCAAGCAGAAAGAGAAATGAGTTATCTGATACAGGGAAGAATTGAAATGAAAATGATGGGCTGCATGTCAGCAAGTGAAATCAGGACAGAAACACTAGGACAAAAATACATCGACCGACATATAAAAAAGGAATCGGACTGGCATATTTTAAATTCATATGGCCCAGAATCATTCACATTAATTCAAAGCCTTGAAGCTTGAGAATTTCATGGTGCTTGTGCATGAGAGAGAGTTGAGGTTAGTAGTAATTAAAGAGGGGGAAGAAGTTTCTTACAATTATATAGGCCAGAAACATTTTCTCCTACTCTCAGTTATTATGTTCTCTTGCCTGTTTCCTGAAAGAGACTTAGTATTGGAAAAGTTTTAGGTATAACTCTCTGTAATAAAGAAAGAATTAAAGCTTAAGACTCTAGGTGTCAAACCACTGAGAGCCTACAATCTAGTGTCAATTCTGAATTCAGGTCTATACTCTGCCAGTGACATCAATGACATCTCAAGCCTTTAGCCAAGTCACTAAACCTATCTATACACGTTTTCTCATATAGTCAATAGGGATGGCTATGTCATGGAGTTGAATATCATAAGAATCAGTAGAGGGTATATCACTTTGAAATTTTTAAGGAGCTATAAAATTTATCAGTTTCTTGTACCTTATTATTTGCTTTCCTTTTTAAAATTTTTAATATAAATTTATTTATTTTAATTGGAGGTTAATTACTTTACAATATTGTATTGGTTTTGCCATACATCAACAGGAATCCGCCACAGGTATACACATGTTCCCCATCCTGAAACCCCCTCCCTCCTCCCTCCCCATACCATCCCTCTGGGTCATCCCAGTGCACCAGCCCCAAGCATCCAGTATCAGGCATCGAACCTGAACTGGTGATTTGTTTCATATATGATATTATACATGTTTCAATGCCATTCTCCCAAATTGTCCAACCCTCTCCCTCTCCCACAGAGTCCAAAAGACTGTTCTATACATCTGTGTCTCTTTTGCTGTCTCGCATATAGGTTTATTGTTGCTATCTTTCTAAATTCCATATATATGCATTAGTATACTGTATTGGTATTTTCCTTTTTGGCTTACTTCACTCTGTATAATCGGCTCCAGTTTCATCCACCTCATTAGAACTGATTCAAATATATTCTTTTTAATGGCTGAGCAATACACCATTGTGTATATGTACCATGGCTTTCTTATCCATTCATCTGCTGATGGACATCTAGGTTGCTTCCATGTCCTGGCTATTATAAACAGTGCTGTGATGAACATTGGGGTACATGTGTCTCTTTCAATTCTGGTTTCCTCGGTGTGTATGCCTAGCAGTGGGATTGCTGGGTCATAAGGCAGTTCTATTTCCAGTTTTTTAAGGAATCTCCACACTGTTCTCCATAGTGGCTGTACTAGTTTACACTCCCACCAACAGTGTAAGAGGGTTCCCTTTTGTCCACACCCTCTCCAGCATTTACTGCTTGTAGACTTTTGTATCACAGCCATTCTGACTGGTGTGAAATGGTACCTCATTGTGGTTTTGATTTGCATTTCTCTGATAATGAGTGATGTTGAGCATCTTTTCACGAGTTTGTTAGCCATCTGTATGTCTTCTTTGGAGAAATGTCTATGTAGTTCTTTAACCCATTTTTTGATTGGGTCATTTATTTTTCTGGAGTTGAGCTGCATAAGCTGCTTGTATATTTTTGAGATTAGTTGTTTGTCAGTTGTATCGCAGCCATTCTGACTGGTGTGAAATGGTACCTCATTGTGGTTTTGATTTGCATTTCTCTGATAATGAGTGATGTTGAGCATCTTTTCACGAGTTTGTTAGCCATCTGTATGTCTTCTTTGGAGAAATGTCTATGTAGTTCTTTAACCCATTTTTTGATTGGGTTGTTTATTTTTCTGGAATTGAGTTGCATAAGTTGCTTGTATATTTTTGAGATTAGTTGTTTTTCAGTTGCTTCATTTGCTATTATTTCTCCCACTCAGAAGGCTGTCTTTTCACCTTGCTTATAGTTTCCTTTGTTGTGCAGAAGCTTTTAAGTTTAATTAGATCCCATTTGTTTATTTTTGCTTTTATTTCCAATATTCTGGGAGGTGGATCATAGAGGATCCTGCTGTGATTTATGTCGGAGAGTGTTTTGCCTATGTTCTCCTCTAGGAGTTTTATAGTTTCTGGTCTTACGTTTAGATTCTTTAATCCATTTTGAGTTTATTTTTGTGTATGATGTTAGAAATGTTCTAGTTTCATCCTTTTACAAGTGGTTAACCAGTTTTCCCAGCACCGCTTGTTAAAGAGATTGTCTTTTCCCCATTGTATATTCTTGCCTCCTTTGTCAAAGATAAGGTGTCCATAGGTGTGTGAATTTATCTCTGTGCTTTCTATTTTGTTCCATTGATCTATATTTCTGTCTTTGTGCCAGTACCATGCTGTCTTGATGACTGTGGCTTTGTAGTAGAGCCTGAAGTCTGGCAGGTTGATTCCTCCAGTTTCATTCTTCTCTCTCAAGATTGCTTTGGCTATTCAAGGTTTTATGTATGTCCATACAAATTGTGAAATTATTTGTTCTAGCTCTGTAAAAAATACCATTGGTAGCTTGATAGGGATTGCATTGAATCTGTAGATTGCTTTGGGTAGTATACTCATTTTCACTATATTGATTCTTCTGATCCATGAACATGGTATATTTCTCCATCTATTAGTGTCCTCTTTGATTTCTTTCACCAGTGTTTTGTAGTTTTCCATATATAAGTCTTTAGTTTCTTTAGGTAGATATATTCCTAAGTATTTTATTTTTTCATTGCAATGGTGAATGGAATTGTTTCCTTAATTTGTCTTTCTATTTTCTCATTATTAGTGTATAGGAATGCAAGGGATTTCTATGTGTGTTGATTTTATATCCTGCAACTTTACTATATTCATTGATTAGCTCAATAATTTTCTGGTGGAGTCTTTAGGGTTTTCTAGAGGATCACGTCATCTGCAAACAGTGAGAGGTTTACTTCTTCTTTTCCAATCTGGATTCCTTTTATTTCTTTTTCTGCTCTGATTGCTGTGGCCAAAACTTCCAAAACTATGTTGAATAATAGTGGTGAAAGTGGGCACCCTTGTCTTGTTCCTGACTTTAGGGGAAATACTTTCAGTTTTTCACCATTGAGGATAATATTTGCTGTGGGTTTGTCATATATAGCTTTTAAGTGACTTGATTCATAAGAAATTATTTTTAAATTTCAGATTGTTTGGACCACCTGGAAGTTTAAAATTCAGATAAATTTCTCTAATTATATCATTCAAGTCCTTCTTTATATTGCTGTTAAGAATAACCCATAGCCCTGATTATGACCAGGAGACACTGAAATTTGTAGTTGGATTATTTTAAACTTTTTGGATTATATTAAATTTTTATCTTCCCAGAATCATGTCATCATTATCCTGTTTTGTCCAAAATTGGCCTGAGGTGTATAGCCTTGCAATAACCTTCCTGTGAGATTACTATTTGCCCTTTGGAAAATTGTTTAGTTCTTCTTTAATGTCTCAAGTATTGTTACACAACCTTTCAACTTTCTGCTGTGGACTGAGCTGAGCATGTGGAACACTGAGATTTTTGTTTTAACTAAATAATGGTAGCCTCCGGAAGAGTCCTGAGATGACTGAGGGTTACTTTCTCCAAAACCTCATTATCAGGTTAAAGTAAAAGCAAATCTCAAACCAGATCCTGCCATGTGCACATATATTATTTAAACATTTATTAGCAATTCAGCATATAAAACAGTTTGTTCAACATGTGCCCTAAACTCAAGGAAATCCCAGTTCAATGTCCTTTCAGGTACTTAAGAGATTCAAAGAAATAGCTTCCCTATGAGAAATCTAAAAGATATTATGGGCTTAAAAATAAGTAATAAGTGTTAGTCACTCAGTCATGTCTGACTCTTTGCAAGCCCGTGAACCATAGCCCACCAAGTTCCTCTGTCCATGGAATTCTCCAGGCAAGAATACTGAAGTGGGTTGCCATTCCCTTCTCTAGGAGATCTTCCTGACCCAGGGATTGAACCTGGGACTCTTGCATTGCAGGCAGATTATTTACCATCTGAGTGAAGTCCATTATGGGCTTAATCCTACCTTATAAAAGGTTCCCCTTGTGGTGAGAAGACCATGTAATCATGGTATGAAGTTCAGAGATAGTGTATTTTTGGCTGTTGGTTGCTTGAGAAATAATGATGATGAACACAATAAAAAAGAAAATAGTAAATAGCATCAACCATATTATCATATCACAATTAATTACTAAAAGGTAAATTTCACAAGGGAAGGAACTTTATTTACCACTCTGTCTACACTACCTAGAATTTTTCTTGGAACATTCAGTTCAGTTTAGTTCAGTTGCTCAGTCATGTCCAAATCTTTGTGACCCTATGGACTGCAGCATTCCAGGCCTCCCTGTCCATCACCAACACCCAGAGTTTAATCAAACTCATCTCCATTGAGTTTGTGATGCCATCCAACCTTCTCATCCTCTGTCATTCCCTTCTCCTCTCACCAACAATCTTTCTCAGCATCAGGGTCTTTTCTAAAGATTCAGCTCTTCACATCAGGTGGCCAAAGTACTGGAGTTTCAATTTCAGCGTAAGTCCTTCTGATGAATATTCAGGACTAATTTCCTTTAGGATGGACTGGTTGAATCTCCTTGCAGTCCAAGAACTCTCAAGAGTCTTCTCAAACACCACAGTTCAAAAGCATCAGTTCTTCAGTGCTCAGCTTTCTTTATAGTCCAACTCTCACATCCATACATGACTACTGGAAAAACCATAGCCTTGACTAGACAGACCTTTGTTGGCAAAGTAATGTCTGATTTTTAAGATGCTGTCTAGGTTGGTCATAACTTTCCTGCTAAGTAGCAAGCATCTTTTAATTTCATGGCTACAATCACCATCTGCAGTGATTTTGGAGCCCCCAAAAATAAACTGTGCCACTGTTTCCACTGTTTCTCATCTATTTGCCATGAAGTGATGGGACCGGATGCCATGATCTTAGTTTTCTGAATGTTGAGCTTTAAGCCAACTTTTTCACTCTCCTCTTTCACTTTCATCAAGAGGCTCTTTAGTTCTTCTTCACTTTCTGCCATAAGGGTGGTGTAATCTGCATGTCTGAAGTTATTGATATTTCTCCTGGCAATCTTGATTCCAGCTTGTGTTTCTTCCAGTCCAGCATTTCTCATGATGTACTCTGCAAATAAGTTAAATAAGCAGGGTGACAATATGCAGCCTTGACGTACTCCTTTTCCTATTTAGAACCAGTCTGTTGTCCATATCCTGGAGAAGGCAATGGCACCCCACTCCAGTACTCTTACCTGGAAAATCCCATGGACAGAGGAGCCTGGTAGGCTGCAGTCCATGAGGTCGCTAAGAGTCGGACACGACTGAGCGACTTCACTTTGACTTTTCACTTTCATGCATTGGAGAAGGAAATGGCAACCTACTACAGTGTTCTTGCCTGGAGAATCCCAGGGACAAAGGAGCCTGGTAGGAGGCATCTATGGGGTCACACAGAGTCAGACACGACTGAAGCAACTTAGTGGCCATGGTAGCGGTTGTTCCATGTCCAGTTCTAACGGTTGCTTCCTGACCTGAATACAAGTTTCTCAAGAGGCAGGTCAGGTGGTCTAGTATTCTCATGACTTTCAGAATTTTCCAGTTTATTGTGATCCACACAGTCAAAGTCTTTGGCATAGCCAGTAAAGCAGAAGCAGATGTTTTTCTTGAACTCTCTTGCTTTTTTGATAATCCAACGGATGTTGGCAATTTGATCTCTGGTTCTTCTGCCTTTGCTAAAACCAGTTTCAACATCTTGAATTTCACCGTTCATGTATAGTTAAAGCCTGGCTTGCATAATTTGGAGTTTACTAAGGTGTGAGATGAGTGCAGTTGAAGAGATCTCTAATCTTTCCCATTCTGTTGTTTTCCTCTATTTCTTTGCACTGATCACTGAGGAAGGCTTTCTTATCTCTCCTTGCTATTCTTTGGAACTCTGCATTCAAATGGGTATATCTTTCCTTTTCTCCTTTGCTTTTCCCTTCTCTTCTTTTCACAGCTATTTACAAGGCCTCCTCAGACAGCCATTTTACTTTTTTGCATTTCTTTTTCTTGTGGATGGTCTTGATCCCTGCCTCCTCTACAATGTCAGGAACATAGTTCCATAGTTCTTCAGGCACTCTGTCTATCGGATCTAATCCTTTGAATCTATTTGTCATTTCCAATGTATAATTGTAAGGGATTTGATTTAGATCATACATTAATGGTCTAGTGGTTTTCCGTACTTTCTTCCATTAAGTCTGAATTTGGCAATAAGGAGTTCATGATCTGAGCCACAGTCAGATCCTGGTCTTGTTTTTGCTGACTGTATAGAGCTTCTCCATCTTTGGCTGCAAAGAATATAATCAATCTGATTTCGGTGTTGACCATCTGGTGATGTCCATGTGTAGAGTTTTCTCTTGTGTTGTTGGAAGAGGGTGTTTGCTATAACCAGTGCATTCTCTTGGCAAAACTCTATTAGCCTTTGCCCTGCTTCATTCTGTACACCAAGGCCAAATTTTCCTGTTACTCCAGGTGTTTCTTGACTTCCTACTTTTGCATTCCAGTCCCCTATAATGAAAAGGACATCTTTTTTTTTTGGTGTTCTAAAAGATCTTCATAGGTCTTCATAGACCCATTCAATCTCAGCTTCTTCAGTGTTACTGGTTGGGGCATAGACTTGGATTACCATGATATTGAATGGTTTGCCTTGCAAACGAACAGAGATCATTCCGTCGATTTTGAGATTGCATCCAAGTACTGCATTTCAGACTCTTTTGTTGACTATGATGGCTATTCTATTTCTTTTGAGGGATTTCTGCCCACAGTAGTAAATGTAATGGTCATCTGAGTTAAATTCACCCATTCCAGTCCATTTTAGGTTGCTGATTCCTAAAATGTCAGCATTCACCCTTGCCATCTCCTGTTTGACCACTTCCAATTTGCCTTGATTCATGGACCTAACACTCCAGATTCCTATGCAATATTTCTCTTTGCAGCATTGGACCTTGCTCCCATCACCAGTCATATCCACAACTGGGTGTTGTTTTTGCTTTGGCAAAACAACATAGAAAGCATTTAAAAAATTTTTGTTGTGTGAACAAATGAACAGCAATGACTAACTATTTTAGTAACTGGTGGGCAAGCCACTGTTCTAGGCATTATCCCATTTACTCACCATATAAACCTATGTGACAGACAAGTTAAACAAAGTTTTTATTCTATTTGGATGTTCAGGAAATGAAGTCTATTAATTGAATGAAATTTATGGTTAACAGACATCACACTTCAATTTTTTTAACCCTTTTAATTGCAAATTTTAAAAAAAATCAGCAATTTTTTCCTGCCTCAGTAAATAGAATCCAGAGGACATTCTTGAATTTTTGATTAGCTGATTGAAGCTTTTCTCAGAGTCCCAGGAGAATCTTTAAGCATCAGTTGTTTCACACAGAATAAAAAATGGAGAAAGTGTAATACATTAGATTAAATGCATAAATAATCTCATAACATTTTCTAGAAGTTGCTTTTTCTTTTTTTTCCCTTCTTGTGGGTGTGGACAGGGTTATGTTATTAAAGTTTTAATATAATCATGTTTTCTTCTGCCAGTTCTCTCATTTACTCATACATATTTCATGGAGAGCCAGTAGTGCACAGTGAAGAAAATACAGGTTTTGGAGTATGAAACATTACACTAGAATCTAAGTTCTATCATTTAATGATTGTGTAATTTAGGCCATTTTCTTAACATCTCAGAGTCTCAGTTTCCCCTTATATGAAATGAGTAGAATCCCATTTAATCTCAGGTTTGTTGTGAAGATTGAATTAGTAGTATATGAAAATCTTTCACATCATTGCTGTTGCTGTGAGAATCTCATGCACTCTGAAAGGCAATTTAAAATATATAATTTGCTTTAGAAACATATGAAGTATGACTCATAGGCAAGAGATTATTCTTTGAATGTTGGCAAATCTTTGATAGGATGTATACAAAAAATTAATTAGAAAAATACTTTGTTCCTTTTTTAACAAATGACAATGACAAAATACTAATCTAAAATAACTAAGGTAATTTTTAAAGTTTTACAGCAAATAGTCTATTTGATAAATTCTGTAGAGTAAAATGTATTAATTCTGAAACTATTAATTATTTATGATTATGAATGCAGTGGCTAGGGTACATTCCATCGCTCTGTGTAAGGTGATAAGCAAATTCAGACTTAAGGTGGCAAAGAGCATAAAATACTTGAGGGAAACCAAAGTGTTTTCAAACACTTTATAAGCACTCATTTACATAGAAATAATGATATGCAAATTGTAAATCTTTCTTCTATATTTGCAAAAGCAAGTGCTTAGAAATATTTCTTTAGCTTATGTTGGACTACTGTATATATTTTAAACATGTTGCATGTACACATACACAAATGTACACACATATGCACACTTATATACATACCTGTGTATATTAAGTGTTTGTGTTTTAATGAGCTATAATTTTTATGAATCTTTTTGCAAATTTAGCCAAAAGAAAGGTTATTTTGTTGTATTTCATCAACAGCTATTTTATCATCTCCTTTCTTTCCAGGATGCTGATGTAACTACCATTTTATACCAAGTGATTGATTTTGTCTTTATGACAGTTGTATGATTTTTAATCTTTGTAATCATCTCTTGATATATTCACAGATAGAGTAATTTCCAAGATATTTATAAAGAAGCAAACATGTTCTGTTTATTTTCAAATTTCATACCCAATGCATTGTTATTAGCACAAGATTTTAAAATACTTTTTACTTTTTTTCAAATGCATTAAACCCCTAAGTAAAACTAATTTCCTTTCAAATTGCTTAAAATTTGAAACAAATACAATTTTTTTTGCATAGAGGGATCCTTCTCTCAGCTATTTTATTTGATTTTGTTTCAAACAAGTGCTTCTTTTCTAATGTTCAAATAACTATTTGCCAAATCTTTTCAGTTTGTTTCATTGAATGATTCTGTTTCATTGAACAATTCACAATGTCTTAAATCAATTTTATTTCCTTGAGTATGGTGTTTAGATAAAATTTGCTTTAGTCACCTAAACTACTTATTTTTTAATTAACAGAAGTTTTTATTATTGAAAATTATCTCTAAAGTATAAAATGCTATGTACACACTGATGGCACTTTAAAGAAAATAATGGAATCTATTTAGCTTCTGCCCATAATTTTCTTGGCAACTATTTCAGAGGACAGTAGTGATTTAAAATTTAATATTGTCTGGTATTTTGCAAAGTCCCAATTAGAACATTATAATTTATTGTATAATGAAATTGGTGTTGGAATAAAATTCCTGGATTTAACAGAGTAAATCATTTGTATCTTGGTTTTAGGAAAGTTTCCTTAATGTGTTGTTTCATGCCACAACAATTGAAAATTGTCTTTATAAACAATGTAAAGCACTGTAAGTGAAATTTTTTTGTTTTACACATTTGTTTGCAGTTGTGCTACAGCATATGATTTGGTGGAGCATAAGTAGAAAGTAAACCTTTTATTTTATGCACATGGGCTCTTTGAATTGTATAAATAAGCATTTCTAAAACCCTGAGTTGACTCTGACAGACCTGGGGTATTGATATAGTAGCCTGCCAGCCATTTACAGTCATGCATAGCCTCTTGAACTCAATAGGAAATAATGAGGAAACAGTCATAAATACATTCAATTGATTATGCATTACTACTGATGCTTGTATTGCCTTTCAGTACTGGCCAGGCCTAGAGTTTTAATAGTTTCTTGCACTTGCTGATGGAAACATTAGATATGTGCCATCAAGACAAACATAATTTGTTTGACTAAGTGAAAATATTAAATCCTGTTAAAACTTAGCTTCCACAGTACTACCAGGCTTCCCTGGTGGCTCAGATGGTAAAGAGTCTGCCTGCAATGAGGGAGACCCAAGTTGAATCCCTGGGTCGGGAAGATCCCCTGGAGAAGGAAATGGCAACCTACTCCAGTTTTATTGCCTGGGAAATCTCATGGACAAAGGAGCCTGGTAGGCTGTATAGTCCATGAGGTCGCATAGTATCAGATACAACTGAGCAACTAATACTTTCTTCTTTCTTCTACCATAATACTGGTTGCAGAGTCAGATACAACTGAAGTAACTGAGCACTCATGCACACACCACAGTACTAACACTGGACATTGCTTTCAGTGTCAGCTCATTCATATCTATAGGATTCAGTTAAATAAAACTGTTCATGAACTGGAATCATTCCTGGCCACCAATACCAGTCATATCCTGCCTACCCTCCATTTTTTATCACACCTCTTTCTGTTCGCCCTACTATATTAGGCAAGGTCTAATTAGAAGACAGAAATAGAAATGAAAACAGAGAGATAACATTGGAACTTGGTTACACAAACCATGGAGGAACTGAGGAACTGAATGTGGGACATTTAGGACACCACAATAAAGTGGTGGTGGAAACCACCACTGACTCCTGGGTGAAGGGATAAGGGAAGAGTCAGCTAACATGGAAACCTAGGAATGGGGAGCAGGGATAAGGAGCAGAAGAAGAGAAACATGAATAGAGTTTGAGGGCAAAGAGACTCAAAAAAAGCACAATTGTTGTGGGCTTTTGGAAGGAAAATGGGGAGAGAACAAACCGATGAAAGTGAGCTTGAAGCTCTGGGGAAGTGAATAAGCCATGTTAATAACAACAGTAATAATGGTGGTGATGGTGATGATAATAGTAGCTAATACTGTGGAGCACTATTTCAGGCATTGTTCCAAGCACTTTAGATACTAGGTCTTTTTTATCCAACAATGTCCTGCTGAGTTAGGCATTATTAATATTTCCATTTTACAGATGAAGCTGCTGCTGCTAAGTTGCTTCAGTTGTGTCCGACTCTGTGCGACCCTATAGACAGCAGCCCACCAGGCTCCCCTGTCCCTGGGATTCTCCAGGCAAGAATACTGGAGTGGGTTGCCATTTCCTTCTCCAACGCATGAAAGTGAAAAGTGAAAGTTAAGTCGCTCAGTCGTGTCAGACTCTTAACGACCCCATGGACTGCAGCCCACCAGGCTCCTCCGTCTATGGGATTTTCCAGGCAAAAGTACTGGAGTGGGGTGCCATTGCCTTCTCCACAGATGAAGCAGGAGTACAGAAAGGCTGCTTAACTTGCCCAAAGTCTTATAGCCAAGATTCAAACCTAGGTAGTCTGATTCCACATATGGAATACTTAACCTCTACCTTCCCAAAGGAAAACTGTTCCGTTTCCCTCTTGGCCATTCCATTCCCTAGCCATCTGCACAAATGACCATGTCCTAAGCTAATTTGATGGAACTATTATAACTCTGGTAAGAAATAAACTCCTTTGCCCCTGTGTTTTCTAGAAAAGAATACTGGAGTGGGTTAAGAAATTAAAAAAAAAAAAAAAAGCTTTGGCAAGTATTGCAGCTTTTATTAAGACATTTTATTTTTGGCCAAAGCAATCTTGAGAAAAAAGAACAAAGTTGAACATACCAAACTCACTGATGAGAGACTATGCTACAAAGCTATAGTAATCAAAACACTGTGGTGTTTCACAAAAAGAGACACAGAATGGTGGAACAGAATAGAGAGCCCCAAAATAAACCCAAGCACTTAGGATCAGTTGATCCATAATAGAGGAAGCAAGAATATACAATGGGGAAAAGACAGTCTCTTCAATAAGTGGTGCTGGGAAAACTGGACAGCCCCACGTTAAAGAAAGAGATTAGAACATTTTCTCATACCATATACAAAAACAAATTAAAAATGGATTAAAGACCTAAATGTGAGACTGGAAAACATAAAACCCTCTTGAGGAAAACATAGATAGATGATCTTTAACATAAATCAGGAATATTTTTTGAATCTGTCTCCTCAGGCAAAGGAAATGAAAGCAAAATAAACAAAGGGGGCATAATTAAACTTAAAAGCTTTTGCACAACAAATGAAACCATTAACAAAATGAAAAGACAGCCTACTGAATGGGATAGAATATATGCAATAATATCACTGACAAGAGATTAATATCCAAAATAACAGCCCATACAACTGAATATTAAAAAACAACACCCAGATTAAAAAAAAAACAAAGATCTGAATAGACATTTTTCCAAAGAAGACATACAGATGATCAATAGGCAAATGAAAAGATGGTCAAACAGCACTAATCATCAGGGAAATGTAAATCAAGACCACAAAGAAATAATCACCTCACACATATCAGAATGACTATCATTAAAAACACACACACACACACACAAAATTTTGGCAAGACTATGGAGAAGGGAACTCTTGAACACCATTGGTGGGAATGTAGATTGGTGCAGCCACTGTGGAAAACAGTATGGAGGTTTCTCAAAAAAACTAAAAGAACTACCATCAGTTCAGTTCAGTTCAGT
>SJXQ01010678.1:81076-93165 GCA_006408695.1 Aepyceros melampus | reverse complement strand
ACTCCTTTTCCTATTTGGAACCAGTCTGTTGTTCCATGTCCAGTTCTAACTGTTGCTTCCTGACCTGCATACAGATTTCTCAAGAGGCAGGTCAGGTGGTCTGGTATTCCCATCTCTTTCAGAATTTTCCACAGTTTACTGTGATCCACACAGTCAAAGGCTTTGGCATAGTCAATAAAGCAGAAATAGATGTTTTTCTGGAACTCTCTTGCTTTTTCCATGATCCAGCTGATGTTGGCAATTTGATCTCTGGTTCCTCTGCCTTTTCTAAAACCAGCTTGAACATCAGGGAGTTCACAGTTCACGTATTGCTGAAGTCTGGCTTGGAGAATTTTGAGCATTACTTTACTAGCATGTGAGATGAGTGCAATTGTGCGGTAGTTTGAGCCTTCTTTGGCATTGCCTTTCTTTGGGATTGGAATGAAAACTGACCTTTTCCAGTCCTG
Organism: Aepyceros melampus; assembly: GCA_006408695.1. Lineage (NCBI taxonomy): Eukaryota > Metazoa > Chordata > Mammalia > Artiodactyla > Bovidae > Aepyceros > Aepyceros melampus. The sequence goes on along the minus strand of SJXQ01010678.1, from coordinate 92,719 downwards.
TGGCCACTGCTGAGTTTTCCAGATTTGCTGGCAAATTGAGTGCAGCACTTTCACAGCATCATCTTTCAGGATTTGAAACAGTTTGTAATACTTAAGAGGAGACATAATGAGGCCCCTCAGGCAATGCCTAAGGCATTTGCTGCAGGGATAAAACAGGGATAGATTGCAGAGGCAGGATTGGGTGACTGAGATTTCGGGGGTGGGAAGGTTGGTGACATGATCAACTAGATAAACAATGAATTCTCTATTTCATGTCAATAATGCCCATCCAAAAGTAAAAGGTTGCTTTCTTTGACTCATAACTATTGACTGCTTAATTGATTGGTGCCCTTTACTAAGAAGTATAGACACATAGAGGATTTTCCCAGTGGCTCAGTGGTAAAGAATCCACTCACAATGCAGGAGACGAAAGTTCGATCCCTGAGTCAGGAAGATCCCCTGGAGGAAGGCCTGGCAACTCACCAGTATCCTTGTCTAGAAATTCCCATGGACAGAGTAGCCTGGCAGACTATAGTCCATGGGGTTACAAGAGTCAGAAACAACTGATGCAACTGAGTGTGCACACACACAGAGAAGTAGGCAAATAGAGTAGAAATACTTGATAGAGCCCCCTCAAGGAGTTTTTCATTTATCTGGGGAGGGAGAATATACCAACAGAAGAATTTGAGAATTTTTTGTGTATCTGTAACATAAATGAATTCATAGTAAACTGAATCCAAAGTGCTAGAGATATACAAGGGAGAGTTATGATCAGAGATGCTTGGGATCATTTGAACTAAGTTTGGGGTTTAGATTTTATTCCTTCATTTAACAAGCATGTATTAATTGTATGGTATGCTTGATAACCATAGTATCTGGCTCATAAAGCATTCAATTAATATTTTTATTGAATTAAATATTAGCTGATTAATGAGACAAATAAAACACAATTCTTGCTTTTCCAGGACTATCTGAAATACATAATATATTCAATAGGTTTAACATATAGGTAAATCAACTTGTACAATAAAGTGTAACATGTGCTAGGATAGAATGGTCCCATCAGGGCACAAAGGAAGGAGTGTTCAGAAAAGTGTTTGTAAAGGAGGAAACCCTTGAGTTTGTCTTGAAATAAGAGTACAGGTGAACACACAAACCAAAGAAAAAAGATGAGAGAAGAAATGTCTTTTCCGTTCAGAGGCAGAGAAGGAAAAATAAGTAGACACAAGGTATAGTGTTACTGGAGGGTGAAGACTGGGTTGTGTTAATATTTGTACCCCCTCGCCTACCATAGTCCTTAACCCTTCACAGATGCTCAGAAATGCTGCATTCTATCCCTGTAAAATCAACTTGTACAATAAAGTGTAACATGTGCTAGGATAGAATGGTCCCATCAGGGCACAAAGGAAGGAGTGTTCAGAAAAGTGTTTGTAAAGGAGGAAACCTTGAGTTTGTCTTGAAATAAGAGTACAGGTGAACACACAAACCAAAGAAAAAAGATGAGAGAAGAAATGTCTTTTCCGTTCAGAGGCAGAGAAGGAAAAATAAGTAGACACAAGGTATAGTGTTACTGGAGGGTGAAGACTGGGTTGTGTTAATATTTGTACCCCCTCGCCTACCATAGTCCTTAACCCTTCACAGATGCTCAGAAATGCTGCATTCTATCCCTGTATGCATTTCCATAGTCCTTGCTAGAATGTTTAGTTTACTCCTCTCAAACTTCAGACATGAAAGAAAGTAATTAACAGAGGTGGTAAAATAATGATTTTTCCATCAGTAGTTGAAGGCGCTGCTTGTCCCTACTGGTGACCTCACTTTGCATTCCCCTAAGGCTACAAAGTCATTTGCAGGTATATGTGGTTGCTTTAAATCACAGTTGCAAACCATCACTGATCTAAGCCATCTGGGTCCCAATTTCTGTTCAAAGGGAGATGCCTAACTGAAATAATAGTGTCACCAAATACCATCTTGAATTCAAAATCAGAATGAGGCAACAAATAAATTTTTATGTGATGTGAATCACCAACAGTTTGAGTTTCTCTTACGGTAGCAGAACTATATTTCTGCTTAAATATAGTTTTTCTTACTTAAAAGCTAACAACCATATTTTCTGAGTGAAACTTACTGTTTGAAGTATGTAAGTATACTTTGCTCCTTGAAGGACAATAATTTTAACCTGAAATATTTCAGAATAGGGTAATAAGTTAAGAAATGAGCACTTGGGCAAGGAGTTTGGAAATGTAATTTTATTTCATTGGAATTTTGGTATGTATCCTCATTTGTGTGTTTATGCATAAAATAAATATCTATCATAACTTAGAACTTATAGTTTAATTTTCCATGAGCTCATTTCCTACTCTACATGGGCAGAATTGATACTGTTTTAAAATGAAGCATGCCTAAAGCTTCATTGGTGTTTTCCTACTATTAAATAACTTACATTAGTAAAAATAGAATAAGGTGAATTTTGATGTCAGACAGACTCAAGTTCAATTCCCAAGTTTGCCACTTAACAAACAAGGTAGCCTTTCTGAGCCTTGGTTTTTTCATCTGTGTTCATTTGGGCTGCTATATCAGAATTCCATGGACTGGGTGGCTTATAAACAACAGAAATTGATTTCGCACAGTTTCAGAGGCTGGGAAGTCCAAGATCAAGAAAGCAGCAGGACCAGTGTCTGATGAGAACCCTTTTCCTGATTCATAGATGGCCGTCTTTGTACTGTGTCCTCTCATGGTGGAGGAGACCAGGGGCTGTGTGGGTTCTTTTTTTAAGGGCACTAATCCCACTCATGAGGGCTCCGCTCATGACCTAAGTACCCCCCAAAGACCCTTCTTGCTAATACCATCACATTGGGGATTAGGTCTCGACATATGAATTTTGAGGAGACAGAACATTCTTTCTATATAGCTCTTTGTAAGTAACAGCTACCCTCTCGCAGGGTTTTTTGAGGCTTAAGAGATTATGTTGTGGAAATGACCAAATTTGACATGTTTAAAGACTGCAAACTTCTATTGCCACCAATGTTGTTGTCTGCATCTTTCAATCAAATACATTCTTTCTGGAGGAGGAAGAAAGTGTGTTTGGAACTGTCCTCTGCATATAACACTTTTAAAACTTTTCCTCTTTCACAGCAGGATACTATGTGCAATGCCAGCATATACAACCCCAGTAATACCGTAAGTGTGAAAGTGAAGCCTTCAGAGCTCCAGCTTCCATCCAAGTCCCTCAGACATGTTCCTGAAACACAATTAGAAAATCATTCCTTCAGTGGCACACATTAAAAGGACTGGGGACACTTAAGACATAGCATTAAGAACAATAGCTTTCCCTGCCACAGTGTTAAAGAATCTGCCTGCCAATGCAGGAGTCTCGAGAGAGGCAGGTTCAATCTCTGAGTTGGGAAGATTCTCTGGTGGAGGAAATAGGCAACCCACTCCAATATTCTTGCCTGGGAAATCCCATGGACACAAGAGCCCAATGGGGTCCAGTGGTCGCTAAGAGTCAGACACAACTGAGCAACGAGCATGCACGTATGCAGGAACGATAGCAAGATGATTAGGAAAACGCTGTATAGTTTCTGGTAGTTCCCTGTGTAAAATATTTATTCTATGATTGGTATGATAAAAATCACCGCAGTGGGGATCTACAACAAAATTGTGCACTTTGCTTTTCAAAAAGAAACAAATGGAAATGGATATCTTTGAAGAGAGAAATATAAACTTTTCATAGTTTTCTTTCTTACAGTCTTGCCAAGGAGATTCGCTACAACCTGTGCCCACAAATATTAGAGGAAGGGACTAATTCCCTCAGTAATATAAGACTACTACTGAACCAAATGTTCTTTTGTTTTTATTTTTAATGTGAATATAAGTAACAGCCCTTCCTCGAGATACTTCATTACAATCCATTAGAAAATGACTGTAAAATATGGGTTGTTAAGAATAACACTCTCTACAGTCATTTTCCAGAAAACTTTTAATAAATCTGTAGATTTTCAGTATACTCAATGATCCGTAGTGTCCCCAGTGTGGATTGTTACTCCCTGGGGTGGCGCACTCGTGTGTAGCATGCGTTCCCCAGACTGTTATACAGTGACCCTGCCAAAATCTACATTTTTTAATGAAGATGAACTGTTTGGGTAATTTTCAATGGTAGCTAATTAAAAGTAGAATTTTCACTTTAAAATTTTTACAAAATCTTTAGGAATTGCATTCAAATAAAGCTACAGCTACATAGATTGTATTACAACTACATAGATTCTTGAATTTCAAGGGCTTCTCTGTAGGTAGACAGAAAAGCAGAAATGCAGCTGTCAACAAAATTATAAGCAGATTAGGTACTATCTATGAATTTAAATGTAAAATTTGTAATAATCTTCCTAGAGGTGATTGAGCTGAACATAATTTACTCACAATGACAAATGAAACTCCTTCTTTTACTTTTTTATGATTTAAAATATATTGGAAATATAAATGCATCCCCTAGACTTGTAAGCTGAAGTACCTTTAGATATTGAAAAACCAAGGCAACATTTCTTTCAGTCCTTAAAAGCAAATTTTCACGAAAGTTCCACTCATTGGAACAAAAGTAGTTTGCAGTTTAAGAGAACAATTAAATAATCCTGGGAGCAAATTCCACTTTGTAACATGGATTCACTGAGTATTGAAAACTGAACCAGTTTAACAGGGGTCAGCAAACTATAGCCAGTGGGCCAAATCTGGCCTACTGCCTGTTTTTGTAAATGAAGTTTAATTGGATCACAGCCATGTCCATTCATTATGTATGGGTTGCTTTGGACAGAGACCATAATACCTGCAAAGCCCCAAATATTTATGATTTCTTCACAGAAAAGTTCTGCTGACATATACAATATTAAGTTATTTCAGGTAAATATTAAGTTCTAATTTAATATTTCAATATTTCAGTATTAAATTATATGATTATGTAAGAAAATTCATAAATATAGTGAAGAATATTCTACACAACTTTTCAAAAAGGTATTGGAAAGTAAATAGAACATTTTAACCTCCCTGTTGTACAACCTTATCTACTCAGACATAAACATTGTGGCGGTGGTTTAGGCATTCAGTCATGTCTGACTCTTTGCAAGCCCATGGACTATAGCCCTCCAGGCTTCTCTGTCCATGTCATTTCCCAGACAAAAATACTGGTGTAGGTTGCCATTTCCTTCTCCAGGGGATCTTCCCAAACCCAGGGAGGGGACCCTCACCTCTTACATCTCCTACATTGCAGGCAGATTATAAGGGGCTACCAGGGAAGCCCATAAGATCACTGCTGCTGCTAAGTCGCTTCAGTCGTATCCAACTCTGTGCGACCCCATAGACAGCAGCCCACCAGGCTCCGCCGTCCCTTGGATTCTCCAGGCAAGAACACTGGAGTGGGCTGCCATTTCCTTCTCCAATGTATGAAAGTGAAAATTGAAAGTGAAGTCGCTCAGTCGTGTCTGACTCTTAGAGACCCCATGGACTGCAGCCCACCAGGCTCCTCCGTCCATGGGATTTTCCAGGCAAAGTACTGGAGCGGGTTGCCATTAAATGACAACAAACGCCAGTACAGATATGGAGCCATCCTACAGAGGGAGCTATTGTGACAGTCACAATCTGAGGGAGAAGCAAAAAGTCAATTCTGGAATACAGGAGTTCAGCATCAGGAAGACAGGGATATGCTTAGGAGAAGTGGTGCTCAGGTTTTATTTGCAGAACCCTTTCTTCAAACAAAATTTCCAGTGGAAGACCAAAGCATGTAAAACAAAGAAGTGAATGTGATGATGAAGCTGGGGAGGATGAATGTTACAGTTCTGTTTACTTGGATCCTTCTCTTCTGTCTGTCTCTTCGATGGAGAGGAACTAAGTATTTTTAATTAGCAGTAGCTTACTGAAAGCAAATAAGAAAGCTTACTCAAAGAAATGGAATATATGTGTCCAGCCCATCTAATTTCCAGCATGTCCTGATAGGTGTCTTATGCTCAGTTGCTATCTCCCACTTATTTTGTCCTTTGTTTTCCTGTTATGAAATACTTGAGACATATTGGAGAGAGTTGTGTTTAATTTTTACTAATCAAATTTTGTAAAACTTTAAGCCTAATAAATTTGTCCATAAACAGAGATACAGTTTAGAATGCTTTTCAGCCAGTATTCATGAGAAAAAAATATATTACTTATTCGAAAGAAACAGCATTTTTTGACATTCTGTTCATCATAGTAATCTTCCCTGGTGGCTCAGTCAGTAAAGAGTCTGTCTGCAATGCATGAGACTGGTTCAATCCCTGGATCGGGAAGATCCCCTGGAGAAGGAAACAGCAACCCACTCCAGTATTCTTGCCTGGAGAATCCCATGGACAGAGGAGCCTGGCAGGCTGCAGTCCATAGGGTTGCAGAGAGTTGGACATGACTGAAGCGACTTGGCACACATGCACGCACAGTAGCAACATTCATGTGAAAGTAAACACCATGTACTTACATTTTAAATATGATTTGATTTTGGAATGAAACGACTCTCTGAATTAGGCTGAATTAATAGAGGCAGAAGATATTCTGCCTATTTTCTTAAATATAAATATTTTAAGTATAAATTCATTTATTTTAATTGGAGGTTGATTACTTTACAATATTGTATTGGTTTTGCCATTCATCAACATGAATCTGCCACAGGTATACACGTGTTCCCCATCCAGGGAAACTACAATTTCTTTTTTTAAAGCTGTTTTCTTAAGGAATCGTTATATTTTCATGACTCACATCTTTGGATTCTGTTTTTACTTACAATTCTACATCGAGCTATTTAGGCTCTTCTCTATTTCAAGCCATGTTTTGTCCCATTCGTTTTGAAGATGTGGTCAGAGACCGGGGCGGGGAGTGGATAATGTTCAATCCAAACAACATGACTACACATAATTTAAAGCGTTCACTGCATTTTAAACTGACATTTAAGGATTGCTCTGGACTAATTTTTTCTGCACTCTTCAGCCTACATATTTCTTCTGTGCATAATTCCTTCTTGAAGTTAATGGGAATTTGGCATGTGGCAGGAGTACATGTTTCATGAAATGGGAATCTGGGTCCTGTCATTTAATAAGAATTCTGCTTCTACCTTAATTGGTCTGTCTCCCTAATGTCTTTCACTATACTATAGCCGTGTGGGCAGACCTTCCATTCCAATGTGAAATGAAACTGTTTTAAAATGCAAGGTATCTGTGGGTTACCATGTGCAGGAGACAAGTAATATGATCTATTCGACTAATGACAGAAGGATTTTGAAATGCTATGCTTACTGGACATAACATAAAAGTAAAAATTTCTATGTGCTACATTGTAAACATTTTCATTGTAACACATGTTTTCACTTATCCATATCAGGAAAACTTAGGAAAACCTCTCAATTATGCAGTGAGCTTCAAGACTAGGACTTTAAATCAAAAGGGAAGTAATGGCTTTTCTAGTTTTTCTTCAGTACTGTGCACTCTGCCCTGAGTTTAGCTTTTATCTTGATATATATTTTTCTCTATGAATACATTTTCCATTATGCAGATAAGTATTTCTTATAGGTACAGTGAAAAACTTTTATCATTTAAAACATTTTCAATTAGTTATTAGTAATTTGCCAACACATTGAATAAACTATATAAGGGAATACTATGCAGCTTAAAACAAGAAAAAAACAACAAGGACGATTTCTGTGTACTGATATGGAATGATCTCAAGATGGATATTTCAGTGAATAAAGCAAGATGTAAATATGTATGTAGGGTGTACTATATTTACATACAGTAAGGGAGAAAATAGTAATGTATATTCGTACATTGTGCAGTGGCGTGAAAAAAACACTGGGGAGATGAATGAGAAACTAGTAAAAATGGTTACTTGCAGGGGTTGGAGGAAGAATGGGGTTGATTGGGAAACAAAAGAAAATGAAACTTCTCAGTGTATATCTTTGTATGCGGGTTTGGTTTGTTGCTTTGTTTTTAGTTTTGAAATATGTTGCTTTAATGGAATAATGAGAAAAGGAATTTACCAGTAGCAATACAAGAAATTCTTTGTACCTGTTGATTCTCCAGGAATACACAAGTTTACATGTTGGACCTAGATTTTTTTTTTCCCTGACTCTGCCACTAATTAGCTATATGACCTTAAGCAACTCACTTCATTCATCTGGACTTAAATATTATAAAATTAGGAACTTAGAAGAGGTGGTTTCCAAGATTCACTTCAGCTCCAACACTCTATGAAATGCAAATAGGTGACAGCATAATATGGTATATATAAGTCAACTTCTTAAGGATTGAAGTGTGTGTGATTGATAAGAATATTTATTGCTGCTCTAGGGCATTCTGTTTTGGCTAATTTTTCTCCAGAAAAAGGAACAGTTAAGGTGAATTTTCTTTCTCTGGCAGATAGATGTCTGTGTATAAATTACCTTTTGAAAACCCAAATTTACTGTTCTACTAAAGAGAATTTCTTTTAACTTTGAGTAAGAACTTTATACAAATATTTTTAAAGATACCATAAGTGTGCTAACACAGATGAACTCAAAACATTGACTTTAATTGCTAATCAGTATTTTGATAAGCTTCTGAGTCTTATTAAATATGTGTTCGTGTTTGATATCCATTCTGTTTAAGCTTCAATTATTTAATTACAGGTCTTGATATGAAACTAATCATGCATATATCCATACGAAGCTCGCATACTGACGGGATAAAATCATTAAACAGTCATTACTGTAAACTGACGATGGCCTGAAATTTTTGCAGTTAACGGGGGAGTTGATGCTTGATGAACAATCCAATTAAAACTGGCAACAAAAGACCTAAAATGTCAGCCAAATTGCTTTTTAATAGTCAATGCAGCCGTCACAAAACATAAACATTAAAGTCCCCATAGAAGCATAAAGCTTCATGGTGAAACAATTCTAGAAAATGAATAATAATTACAGCATCTTGAGGATTCTTTTAATAGATGTGCACTCATTAAAAATATTTTGTTGGTTAGAATCACATGATAAAGTATATTTTGCTGAATACTTCCTTATATTTGTTATAGTAATCTTTTTATTTAATATTAGATAGGTATGATTTCTATTATTTAAAATGCATGTCACTAACCTGGAAAACAAAGCTCTGAAAAAATACACAATATGACCTGCTAACATATTTACATCTCAAAATATAAAAAAATAATGAATCCTCAGTTACACTGAAGTTCTGATGAAAAGGCAGAGAAGTCAGTTTAATTTCCACAAGTAACCTGAAAGCAGTAGCCGGCATTTAGACTTTTCAGGCTCTGGGTCAATACTGCATATGTGAATGGTTTAATCACCTAGATGTTTCCTCCTATACAGCAGTTTGATTTTTAGCTGAAGATACAAATCCAAATATTTTACTGAATTTTTCACCTCTCATTCAGTTGTTTCACACATGGAGGCCAAAGTCTTAGATTGCTATGAAAGATTGTTTTGTGTGTAATGAGTCATTCAATTTCTCCCTCTGTTATTACTGCCATGTTTCTCAATAAGCCAAGAAAGAAATTGTGAGGATTTTATCTTTGTGGCATTATAACACAGGAGAAAATATCAAATGGATCCTAGGGGAAATGTTTAAAACTCAGGGCTTTAATAATATATTCATTTATTTTTTCAATAAACATTTGCTGAACACTTATTATGTGTCAACACAGTGTTGACCATGCTGGGAATCTGGAGCTGAGTAAGATTTGGATACATCCTAAGCTTTCTGTTGAGTTGAAGGTTAAATATGTAAACAATCAGCTGTAATAAAAAGGAGAAATGTATGAAGAATTCAAATCAGGAAAATAAAAAACATCATCTCTCAGATTCATATGTGAGTTAGAGATTCTTAGCTTACCATATATTTTTTGAAAATATTTTATAGCGTATATGTACACAGTAGAGCCATCAAACAGATGGCACCCTAATACATTTATGTATTAGAATATCTGTCAATTAAATATTGCCTTCCTCTACAATCATGAAGTGTAATTTTACGTGCTATGAAGGGTAAATTGGCACTCACACTTCTCCAGCTGTGGTTTCTCTGTTTTATTCTTTCAGGAAGTTAGTGCTGTGTGTTCAGAGCAACAATTTTTTTTGTAAAAAATCCCTCAAAGGAGTGATAGACACATTGGGACTTCAAACTCTATTAGCTGAAACAGTGAGGAGAAAATCCTATGGGAATATAAATGAAACTTTAATGGTACCATCTAACAAAATACTAAATGACCCAACTATCCATAAAAAATTGCTTATCTTTTAACTTTTTTCGTGATGTAATGATGACTAAAAGATGGAGGGAGAATTCTAATATGTAGGCTATATCTCTAAACCACCGTCTCAGCCTGTGGGAAGATGAAAATGCCTTGGCCTGTATCTTACACATAATCAGATTAAATGATGTCAGCAATTTGATTAAATGTTGGCTTGAATAGACCAAATCAGCCAGCTCTTTTGCCACTGTATGGACCACAGAATAATATATATGAATATAATTTTCTGCCCCTAAATTAATATTTTAACATTCAGACATTTAAAAGAGAACAAGGAAGTTTTCAGTGTAAAAAAGAATAGATAGATAATAGATGATAGATTAAAATTCTTACAATCTTATGGAAATGCTTTGTGTTTTGTATTTGCCAATGTCCATTAAAACTAAATAATATCTCTCACATATTTAGTAAAGAATCAAGTGTCTGTTATGTCCTAGGCATTGTTATGGGCACCAAGGATTCCAGAATGTGTAGGACATAGACTTCACCTTCAATTAACTCATTGCCTAGCTGAAGAAACTCACAGAAGGTAATAATTATAATAATGTGAGATCTCTGATATAGATTATGTGAGAACCACACGAAAGGAAACGGATGAAGGCACCATGGAAGAGGTAACATTGCCTAAAATACTTGTATTCATCCTTTAAGACCCAGCTTCATTAAGAAAGGTGAAAGACAATGACTTCAAAGCAAAGGAAGAAAACTGTAAAGACATGGAAGAGCGTGGCCTGTGTGAGGTGGTGGAGCAGGAGATCAAGCTCCCAGCGCTTAAACGCTCCACTAAGGGTTTTGCACTCTGGCTTACAGGCAGTGATTACTGTATTAATCGTAACTAAGAGAACAGTTGGGGAATCATTCATTTTGATTATTCATTGTTATAATTAAGGAGGCTTCCCCAGTCACTCTAATATTCTGGCCTGGAGAATTCCATGGACAGTATAGTCCATGGGGTTGCAAAGAGTGAGACACGACTGAGCAATGTTCACGTTCACGTTCACGTTCAATTGGCTCAGCAGTAAAAGAATCCACCTGTAATGCAAGAGATGTAGGTTCAGTCCCTGGGTTGGGATGATCCCCTGGAGGAGGGCATGGTTACCCACTCCAGTATCCTTGCCTGGCGAAGCCCCATGGGCAGGGAGTCTAGCAGGCTGCAATCCATGGGGCCACAGCGTGGAACATGATTGAGCGACTGAGCATGCACTCAGGCATATGTAATTCCAGAGATACCAGATATTTTTATTTTGATAAGAATCAAATATCTGAATTCCCTCATGTTATCTATACTCAATATATCCTGCATTACCCGGAATATATTTAGTCAGGTAAAGATTTGCTAAGATGATTTCTTTTTTTTTTTTTTTT
>SJXQ01010678.1:46637-80527 GCA_006408695.1 Aepyceros melampus | reverse complement strand
CCTCCCCCCTCCCGCCTCACACCCTCTCTCTGGATTATCCCCATGCATCAGTCCCAAACACCCTGCATCCTTAATAAAGTATGATTAACATTTTTCCCATAAAAGCTTCTATAAAACCAGAATCATGTCTATATAAAACCCTCAAATTTTAAATATAATATTCAAGTAGAACTCCTAAAAGAGGTCAATGAAATTGCCCCATATAATTAATACCTAACTGAAGAATTGCCAGAAAATACATTTTTATTATCTATAATTATTTTAATGTTAAAACCAATAACATGGAGACTTTTGGCATCATAAATTACTTTTGAGCAACTTAATGATTTAATGGGCAATGCAGTATATAGATCAGTGACTTTCAATTTAATTTTCTCAAAATTTCTCATGATAATATCTTTTATATTATAATAGAAAAAGTTTCAGGAAAATCTTCCTTCCTTCACTAAACAAATTCTTACTTTCAGTCAAAAAAAATGAAATCATGAAGCTAATGCTCTATGATGTATTCTGTTCTATTCCATTCTTTAAATGCTGGTCAAAGTCAATCTCACAACTGAAGTTTGAAAAACACTGTCATGTACAAACTAGTTGCAAGAAAACTGGATCTGAGGTCAAAAGATTAAAAGTTAAAAGTTGACTTTAGTCATTTTCCTACTTCTCTTCACTATTTCTACCTCTGTGACCTTGGCAAAGTCAGTTAGCCTCTCCGTTTTAAGGTACCAGGTAGGGATGATACCTTCCATGTCTATCTCACAGACTCCTGTTTTAAGAAACAAATAAGATAATATATTTCAAAGTGCTTTGCCAACCATAAAACACTATGTAGGTATAAGGAGGTGATATCTATGAAATGAGACTATACTTCATTGTTATATATTTCAGTGGCTTTGGTGAACCTTTTAATACTTCAAATTCATTCTTGAAAAATAATTTCCTTGAGGTTATCTAGTCAAACCAGATATATATGAAAATAAGATTGACAAAGTATTTCCCATTCTGAATAAGAGACAACAGTGATATTAGTTCAATACAGTTTACATTTTCTGGCATTTCAGAAGAGAACTTGATACAGATCACCACCCTTTAAACAAGAATACTTGTTAAAATAATGAGAGGAATGCATGGCTTCATACTGTATAATTTGCTTATATGACACATCTTTTATGATACATGGTGCTACTGCCAAAGTTAGCCTTTGGCAAAGATATGTCATAAACACATTCACAGAACTCTAATAGGAAGAAATCTATAACATTGAAGAGAGAGACAGGCAAGCCATTCATTTGAAAAAGCAATGTTTAGTAAAATATTATTATGAGCTACCTGTGTTCAGTTCTTGCCTTGCTAACAGTGACCTGAAATTCAGTATTATTTGATGAACAATTGTGCAGTTTTCTACATCCCTCCAACAAGCATTCATTGAGCACTGACTGTGTGCCACACTATAGGAGCTGCTAATGAGAAAAAAGAAGGTGCGGTCACTGTCTTTCAAAGATTTATGGCCTATGAGGGCAGGTAAAAGCAGTTTGTAAACACAAGGCACAATATTAGGCTGTTTTGATTGCTTGAAACATAGACTTGCTCAGAGCAGCTCAAGTGATAAACGTTTATTGTCAGTGTACATATCCAAAGATTGAAAATGAATCGAATTCTAGAAACCTCAGCAGGACGAATTTGTGAATCTTCACCTAGGCTTCTGCTAGTTGTACGACACAGTGATTGGCCTCAAGTCTGCTTTTTTCTGTGGCCATCTGCTTCTCTTCCCGCCGCCACCACCTAGCTTCACATGTCTTAGGAGGTGCTGAGAGCGTAAGAGGAATACAACGCTGGAGGTCAGAAGAGAAAAACAGTGCTTCTTTATTTAGATTTCAAGGCATGCTTAATGAAAGGAATAACATTGGTGTGGGCCTTGGAGGAGTAAGATGTAAACAGAATATCAGAGGAAAGGACACAACATGGAAAGTCAAATATGAAACTAACGGTTCAGAAATGGAAAGCACTAACTGTTAAATGGCAAACATTGCAATTTGGTTGGAGAACGGAAAGTACAGAAAGGTCGACTGCAGCAAAATGATGCCCTTTTAACCTCCCAAATATGTTTTTTTTTAATTTATTTTTAATTGGAGGATAATTGCTTTACAATGTTGTTTGTTTCTGGCCTACAGCAATGTGAATTGGCCATAAGTATACATATATCCCCTCCAAATTTTTTTAAAATTTTGAATTGAATTGTCATGTAATCATTCTGTATATACAAATTAAATTATAATAATAGCTTATGTGTGCTCAGTCATGTCTGACTCTTTGCAATCCCATGGACTATCGCCCACCAGGCTCCTCTGTCCATGGAATTTTCTAGGCAAAAATATTGGAGTGAGGAGTCGACATTCCCTTCTGCAGGGACTCTTCCCAACCCAGGGATTGAACCCACATCTCTTGAGTCTCCTGCATTGTCAGGTATATTGTGTGTAAAATCAGGTATATTGTTCATCACTGTGCCACTGTGTGTAAAATTTGGAAAGCCCCCCAAATTTTACATTGTATAAAATGATTATCTATATATAATTAGTTTTACAACTTAAAAACCAGTTTGCACAAAGCATACTTCAACTGGCCTCTTCTGTTTATTTTGCAGAAAGGGACATATTTGTCACTCCACTAACAAGCTTATCTAGTGAGACCTTGCACAAGGTAGTGTGTGGATTGATAAAATAAGAAATTCTCTGTCTTTAAAATACACCATTTAGTTGAGGAACAAGATAAACAAGCACAGACACAGACATAATGGTACCAGAGGCAGTTACTTGTAAACAGTTGTCACCAAGTGTTTGCATAATCCCTAACCACTGTATACAGATACTACCGCCTAAATACCCCCTTCCCCACTTCCTATCCTTTAGCAGCACAGAGACACCTAATTGGTTCCAGGTGGAAATATCTAGTCCTGGGTTTGAAAAAGTGAAAGTGAAAATCGCTCAGTCACGTCTGATTCTTTGTGACCCCGTGGGCTATAGTTCATGGTATTCTCCAGGCCAGAATACTGGAGTGGGTAGCCTTTCCCTTTTCCAAGGGATCTTCCCAACCCAGGGATCGAACCCAGGTCTCCTGCATTGCTAGCGGATTCTTTACCAGCTGAGCCACCAGGGAAGCCCAAGAATTCTGGAGTGGGTAGCCTATCCCTTCTCCAGCGGATCTTCCCAACCCAGAAATCAAACCCAGGTCTCCCACATTGCAGGCAGATTCTTTATCAACTGAGCTTCAAAGGCCAACAATCAGTTGCTGCCTACTCCCATGCTCATCTGATTGTAATCAGTTCCCATTTGTACTTAGCCATGCTCTCCTCTCCAGAGTCTCCAACTTATTCATCATTGGAAAAGATGGTCTTTTGAAGATCTCAGAGTCTTTCTTAACAGAAGACAGAAGAGCAAACAGTGAATCACTGATAAAATAAAATCTGGTGGCCTTTGATAAAGTAACATGAATAAGGACTTAAAATGTAATTTCCTTGATAAGTGTTGGGTCAAAGCTTAACCAAACCCTACAAATAACAGTTATATGTTAAATAATTGAGATGTTTCAACAAGTCTTTTATTTTTCTTACTAATTCTCCAGGAAATAGAGGCTAAGTTGAAAAGCATCAATTCTTCGGTGCTCAGCCTTCTTCACAGTCCAACTCTCACATCCATACATGACCACAGGAAAAACCACAGCCTTGACTAGATGGACCTTTGTTGACAAAGTAATGTCTCTGCTTTTGTATAAAACATGCCTAACCCTTCATTGGGGCTTGCCCAGTGGCTCAGCAGGTAAAGAATCTGCTTGAGATGCAGGAGATGAAGGTTCAGTCCCTGGATTGGGACGATCCCCTGAAGAAGGGCATGGCAACCCACTCCAGTATTCCTGACTGGAAAATCTCATGGACAGAGGAGCCTGGTGGGCTCCATGGGTCACAAAGAGTTGCACACGACTGAAGTGACTGAGCACGTGTGCACAACCCTTAATAAGTATATGAAAGTGAAAGTGAACTCGCTCAGTTGTGTCCGGCTCTCTGTGACCCCATGGACTGCAGCCCACCAGGCTCCTCCATCCATGGGATTTTCCAGGCAAGAGTACTGGAGTGGGCTGCCATTGCCTTCTCCAGGAGATCTTCCTGATCCAGGGGTTGAACCCTGGTCTCCCGCATTGTAGGCAGATGCTTTACTGTCTGAGCAACCAGCGAAGTCCTAATAAGTATTAAAGAAATCTATAAATGCTTCTTTAGAGAATTAAATAACTGGTTTAGGGTAGGAAAAATATTAAATGAGCATTAGCATGTATATAATTTGTTGTCCCATCTTTTATTTCATTATTGCTTCTGCCATCTTGCCATTCCCACATGTCATTCACTAACCTACCAACAAACTGATCCCTTTCTCTCAGGGCATTTCCCTTCCCTATCACTTTTCTGTGACTAGTAGACTAGTCTGTTCTCTCGCTCTCTTTTTAACCGTATCCCTCTTTGCTCTTCCCTGCTGGTTAAGGCAGTTCTGTTCGTATGTACGTGCTTCCCCTCCCTCCGTGTCAGCTGTATTACCTTCTCTGATGACCACCCGTTTCCTGTGGTGACTTTCAGGCCTGTGTTAGGGGAAGGGTGAAAGGGTTGAATGACAGATCCATGTCCCTAAACTCTGGAGTGAGGTTTATCAGTAAAGAGTACACATGTTTTACTCTTCCTTAGTTCAACCTATAGTGTGTTTTCAGAAAGATATAGGATGCTGATCATTCGGTATAAAGGTGGAAACTGATTATGATATGGATTCAAGCTGTCTTCATCAGAAATGCCAGCCTTGGTTGACCATGTGATCTTGGGCAAATAACATACATTTTCTGTGCCTCATTTTCCTCATCGTATATTTAAATATATTTATGTATTGCACCAGCAACTGTTAATCATAATAATTTACCATGTTTTTAAATGGGAATGATATATAATGGAATGATATTTGCACCTCTCCATGTGTCAGAGAACTGAGAATAATTAAATACAGTAGAAAACCTTTTATTCAGAATGTCTGAGACCTGATCTGTTCTACATTAATTACATCAGTGTTATATATCCTAATTCCAAATGAGCATAACAATTTTTAAAGGGATGTTAGCTCATAAATTATGCTATACATTGTCAGATGGTAAAGTATAATGAGAAATAACTTTTAAATCAACTGTTTTACAAACTACGAAAAATAATATGGAATGAAAGATATGTTGGAAAATAAATAAGAAAATGTTTAGTGTTTATATAGTATTATCTAGATCAATTAAAGAATATGTTGACACCAGGGGTTGAATTGTGTCTCACCCCACTCCCTAATTCCTATATTGATGCCTTAACCCCTAATGTATTTTGGTAGACCTTTGGGAGAAGGCAATGGCACCCCACTCCAGTACTCTTGCCTGGAAAATCCCATGGATGGAGGATCCTGGTAGGCTGCAGTCCATGGGATCGCGAAGAGTCGGGCATGACTGAGCGACTTCCCTTTCACTTTTCACTTTCATGCATTGGAGAAGGAAATGGCAACCCACTCCAGTGTTCTTGTCTGGAGAATCCAAGGGACGGGGGAGCCTGATGGGCTGCCACCTCTAGGGTCACCCAGAGTTGGACACAACTGAAGCGACTTAGCAGCAGCAGCAGCAGTGAAGGCAGCACCCTAATGATGGGGTTTTGTGTCTGTGTGTTAGTCCCTCAGTCCTGTCTGACTCTTTGTGACCCCATGTACTGTTACCCTCCAGGCTCCTCTGTCCATGGGGATTCTCTAGGCAAGAATACTGGAATGGGTTGCCATTTCCTCCTCCAGGGGATCTTCCCACTCAGGGATTGAACTTGGGTCTCCTGCATTCCAGGAGGATTTTTTACCACATGAGCCACCAGAGAAGCCCAATGATGGGATTAGCACTCTTACTCAAGAACCACCAGAGAGCTAGCACTCCTTTCTCTTTTCTTTCTTTCTTTCTGATTTATTACCTCTGGATGAATGATACTTCTAGTCTCACCCAAATCTGACTTAGGTGATATTTAACTAAAAATTTGGACTTTGGACTTTAGACTTTAGTGTTGATGCTAAAATGTGTTAAGACTTTGGGGCTGTTTGAATGGAATGAAATATTTTGCATATGAGAACATGAATTTGCAGGGACCAGGAGCAGAATGCTATGGAATGAATTGCATCCCTTCAAAATTCATATGGGTAATGCTAACACCCAACGTGATATAGTCAGAGATGGAGCCTTTGGGAGATAATTAGTTTTAGATGAAATCAAGAGGGTGTGGGGCCCTCATGATGGGATCATTGCCCTTATAAGAAAAGATATCAGAGAGATTTCTCTCTCCCTCTCTTGCCATGTGAAGATACAGTGAGAAGATGGCCATCTATAAGTAAGGCCCTAAACTGACCATGCTGGCACCTTGACTGGGGCTTCTTTCCTCCAGGACTGTGAGAAAATAAAGTTTTGTTGTTTAAGCCACCCTGTCTATGGTATTGTGTTATGTCACTTTGATCTGATGAAGAGAGTTGGCTATTTCTCATTTTATGTAAATATTTTTCCCAGATTTTCCAATAGGATCACTTGTTTTCTCTTTCCATTGTATAAATTAAGGAATAGGCTATACATATTTACACAATTCAGTGCATTAAAACTATTCTTGCCCATTAAAGCGTAAATGACCAAGAACCCCACAGTTCTTGTATTACCAGCAAGATCTATATGCTGACTGTGTCATTATCTATTACAATTTGTCTACCTTGTCCTGAATGCTTGGTTTTGGCCACTGTGATATCACCAACTCACATTACCACACTGTCACTATATGACTAAGATAAAATAAAGATTCAGTTAATGAAGGAATGGCATGACTTTTCTTATTGAGGTAAAAGAACATATACATTCATCATCCTAAACATTTTTAAGTGCACAGTGGGACTATATGCACATGGTTTTGCAAAGGGTCTCTTTTTCATCTTGCAAAATTGAAACCCTTACCCGTTGAATAGCTCCCCAGCTGCCCTCCACTCTTGGAAGTCACCATTCATTTTCTGATAGTTTGACTACTTTAGATATCACATATAAATAGAATCATACAGGCTTATTTCATGTATAACATCCTCAAGGTTCCTTACTGTGGTAGCATACAACATGATTTTCTTCTTAATGGAAGCTGAATAGTTTTCTATCCTATGTATATACCACATTTTCCTTTTCAATTCATCCACCAGTGGACCTTGACGTTGCTACCACAATTTGGCTATTGTGACTAATGCTTCAATAAACATGGGTGTGTAAATACTCTTCAGGATCCTGTTTTTAATTATTTTAGATGCAGTTCACCCAGAAATGGGGTTGCCAGATCATATGCTAATTCTATTTTAAATTTTTTGAAGAACCTCCATACATCAACATTTTACATTCCAAAATAAGTTCACAGATTTCTAATTTCTCCATATATTCACCAACACTAATGATATTCTGTTTTGTGATAGTGGCCATCCTAACGAGCTTAATCAGTAAAGAATCTGCCTGCCGTGCAGGAGAGCCAAGTTCAATCCCTGGGTCAGGAGGGTCCCCTGGAGAAGGAAATGGCAACCCACTCCAGTATTCTTGCCTGGGAAATCCCATGAACAGAAGAGCCTGCTGGGCTACAGTCCATGGTGTTGCAAGAGTCAGGCATGACTTAGCGAGTAAACCACCACCATCCTAATGAGTATGAGGCAATATCTCATTGTGGTTTTGATTTACATTTTCATGATGATTAGTGAGGATGAACATCTTTTTGTATGATTCTTGGACATTTGCATATATCCTTTGGATAAATGTCTTTTCAACTCCTTTGCCTATTTTAAAATAAGATTATTTTTTGTTGTTGAATCTTAGGAGTTCTTTGCATATTCTGTATATTAACTCCTAATCAGATATATGACTTGAAAATATTTTCTCACATTTCCGAGATTGCCTTTTCTTTCTGTGGGTTGTTTTCTTTGTTTCACAGAATGAACAATCATTTATTTTTAGAATATGTATGTTCTGATACGCCTACTCAACGGACTCATGGATAAACAAACTTGTATGTTTAGGGCATTATGGGCTTCATTTTTGTTTTGTTTTTTACTTTCTTTAAAATTGAAGTACAATATTACATAAGTTATAGGTATATAATGTAGGGATTCGCAAATTGTAAAGGTCATACTTCATTTATGATTATAATAAAAATTGGCTGTGTTCCCCATATTGTACAATATACCCTTCTAGCTTATTTTATAACTGATAGTATGTACCTCTTAATCCCCTATCCCTATATTGCCCCTCCCCTCTTACCTCTCTTAACTGGTAACCACTAGTTTCTTCTTTGTATGTGTGAGTCTGTTTCTTTTTTGTTTTATTCACTAGCTTGTTGTATTTTTGAGATTGCACAAATAAAACAAAAATATCCTTTTTAATGGCTAAGTAGCATTCCTGTGTGTGTGTGTGTGTGTGTGTACGTATACATCTTCTTTATCCATTCATCTGTTGATGAACACTTAGGTTGCTTCTATATTTTGGTAATTGTAAATAATGTTACTATGAACATTGGGGTGCATACATCATTTTGGATTAGTTTTTTTTTTTCTTTTTTTCTATATATACCCAGGAGTAAAGTTGCTGGGTCAGTGGTAGCTCTACTTTTAGTTTTTTGAGAAACCTCCAAACTTTCCCACAATGGTTGCATGAATTTACATTCTTACTAACAGTGTACAAGGGCTCCCTTTTCCTCTACACCCTCACCACTATTGGCTGTTTGTGTTCTTTTTGATGATAGACATTATGGCAGGCGTGAGGTGATACCTCTTTGTGGTTTTGATTTGCATTTGCCTGATGATTAGCAAAGTTTAGCTTTTCATATGCCTGTTGGACACCTGCATTTCCTTTTTGGAAAAATGTCTGTTCAGTTCTTCTGTCCATTTTCAAATCAGGTGGTTTGTTTTTTTGATGTTGAGTTGTATGAGATGCTTGTATATGTTGGATATTAACACCTTATTGATCACATCAG
This sequence comes from Aepyceros melampus, assembly GCA_006408695.1. NCBI lineage: Eukaryota > Metazoa > Chordata > Mammalia > Artiodactyla > Bovidae > Aepyceros > Aepyceros melampus. The sequence continues at coordinate 71,466 of SJXQ01010678.1, read as the reverse complement.
TGCTCATTTTTTTTCCCCATTCAGTAGATTGTCTGAATCAGTAGGCTGTTTTGTTGATGGCTTCCTTTGCTGTGCAAAAGCTTTTAAGTTTAATTAGGTCCCATTTGTTTATTTTTGCTTTTATTTCCTTTGCTTTAGAAGACAGATATAAAACAATATTGCTGTAATTTATGTCAAAGAGTGTTCTGCCTAAGATTTCCTCTAGGAGTTTTATGGTTTCCTGTCTTACATTTAGGTCTGTAATCCATTTTGAGTTTATTTTTGTATATAGTATTAGAGAATGTTGTGTTTTGGTTTCTTGGTTTTGTTTTTAACATTTCCAGCTCTTTCAAATGAAAGTGCTACACAAATTACATTAGAATGGTTGTATTATAAACAGTACAGTAGCTGATGCATAACAAGTCACTAAAATCCTTAAAATATAAAATAATGTTTAATTACATTTTAAAAAGCAAAAGGCAGCTCTAATATCCCTAACATTTTTAGACTTTAGATTTTGTCATATCCATTAAGCATTACACTATGGATTTGTATAATACAGCCAAGCATTGAGGGCTTCCCTGATGGCTCAGAGGTTAAAGCATCTGCCTGCAATGCAGGAGACCTGGGTTCGATCCCTGGGTCGGGACATGTAGTCATACTATTTCTAGAATTGCTACTTGAACTACCCTAACTGAAAACACCCTCATAATTATCCATTGTTGTAACTCTAAATCATACTTAGTAAAGGAAAACCCCTACCTGTGATTTGTAATTGAAGGAAATCTACTTTATTTTTAATAGCATGTATTTGAAAACTAATTTTGTACTCTCCACAAGTAGAAAGATGGTCATCATGTGTACCAGGTGTAAGAAGAATTTATTTTAGTGTCATAATATTTCATTAATAAATATGATTAGGTTTTACTGTACAGGAAGAAAAATACCATAAATAAATTGATCAGTTGTCTTTTTAAAGCAAGCCCATTAAACAATCTCTTCTGATATTTTCAGGATCCACATGGGATAAAATGATATAAGCAAAGACTGATGATAAGGATCACGTAAATTATATAGATACTTCTGAAATGAGGCTATTTGCTCCTGACAAATAAAAGGAAACACGTAATGATTTGTGCACAACCATACTGAACTGAGTTTACAAATAAAGTAACCTATTACAGAGAATGAGTTATTACATAGCTGATTCAGTCACAGCATTTTATCTTCATTGGTTGCAATGAATATGAATGGCAAGTGTGATAGAAGTACCATTGGTGTGACTTGCTTGGAATCCCAGAAGAGATGGCTGAGTGGCAGCTAATAGAGTTAGGTCAATGCTATAGAATCAAGGCCTTGGACAAGGTTCTTTACTTCAGTAGGCCTCATATTAGCCATCTCTAAAGTGGGAGCAATATATTACTTTAAAGCAATATATTTTCTTCAAATAAGTTGAAATTTTTCATCTCCTCTGAAGACTTTCATGAACCCACATTATTAACAACAACTTTTTTCAAATAATTGAATTTTACAACATATTCAGTTCAGTTGCTCAATCATGCCCCACTCTTTGCGACTCCATGAATTCCAGCACGCCAGGTCTCCCTGTCCATCACCAACTCCCGGAGTTCACTCAGACTCACGTCCATCAAGTCAGTGATGCCATCCAACCATCTCATCCTCTGTCGTCCCCTTCTCCTCCTGCCCCCAATCCCTCCCAGCATCAGGGTCTTTTCCAATGAGTCAACTCTTCACATGAGGTGGCCAAAATATTGGAGTTTCAGCTTTAGCATCAGTCCTTCCAATGAACACCCAGGATTGATCTCCTTTAGGATGGACTTGTTGGATCTCCTTGCAGTCCAAGGGAATTTCAAGAGTCTTCTCCAACACCACAGTTCAAAAGCATCAATTCTTTGGCATTGTTCAGCTTTCTTCAGTCCAACTGTCACATCTATACATGAACACTGGAAAAACCATAACCTTGACTAGATGGGCCTTTGTTGGCAAAGTAATGTCTCTGCTTTTGAATATGCTATATAGGTTGGTCATAACTTTCCTTCCAAGGAGTAAGCGTCTTTTAATTTCATGGCTGCAATCACCACTTGCAATGATTTTGGAGCCCCCCAAAATAAAGTCTGACACTGTTTCCCCATCTATTTGCCATGAAGTGATGGGACCAGATGCCATGATCTTCGTTTTCTGAATGTTGAGCTTTAAGCCAACTTTTTCACTCTCCTCTTTCACTTTCAACAAGAGGCTTTTTAGTTCCTCTTCACTTTCTGCCATAAGGGTGGTGTCATCTACATATCTGAGGTTATTGATATTTCTCCGGGAAATCTTGATTCCAGCTTGTGCTTCTTCCAGCCCAGCATTTCTCATGATGTGCTCTGCATATAAGTTAAATAAGCAGGGTGATGATATACAGCCTGGACATACTCCTTTCCTGATTTGGAACCAGTTTGTTGTTCCATGTCCAGTTCTAACTGTTGCTTCCTGACTTGCACATAGGTTTCTCAAGAGGCAGATCAGGTGGTCTGATATTCCCATCTCTTTTAGAATTCTCCACATTTTATTGTGATCCACACAGTCAAAGACTTTGGCATAGTCAATAAAGCAGAAATAGATGTTTTTCTGGAACTCTCTTGCTTTTTCCATGATCCAGCGGATGTTGCCAGTTTGATCTCTGGTTCCTCTGCCTTTTCTAAAACCAGCTTGCACATCTGGAATTTCATGATTCACATATTGCTGAAGCCTGGCTTGGAGAATTTTGAGCATTACTTTACTAGCATGTGAGATGAGTGCAATTGTGTGGTAGTTTGAGCATTCTTTGGCATTGCCTTTCTTTGGAATTGGGATGAAAACTGACCTTTTCCAGTCCTGTGGCCACTGCTGAGTTTTCCAAATTTGCTGGCAAATTGAGTGCAGCACTTTCACAGCATCATCTTTCAGGATTTGAAACAGCTCAACTGGAATTCCATCACCTCCACTAGCTTTGTTCGTAGTGATGCTTTCTAAGGCCCACTTGACTTCACATTCCAAGATGTCTGGCTCTAGATTAGTCATCACATCATCATGATTATCTGGGTCGTGAAGATCTTTTTTGTACAGTTCTTCTGTGTATTCTTGCCACCTCTTCTTAATATCTTCTGCTTCTGTTAGGTCCATACCATTTCTGTCCTTTATCGAGCCCATCTTTGCATGAAATGTTCCCTTGGTATCTCTAATTTTCTTGAAGAGATCTCTAGTCTTTCCTATTCTGTTGTTTTCCTCTATTTCTTTGCATTGATTGCTGAAGAAGGCTTTCTTATCTCTTCTTGCTATTCTTTGGAACTCTGCATTCAGATGCTTATATCTTTCCTTTTCTCCTTTACTTTTCACTTCTCTTCCTTCACAGCTATTTGTAAGGCCTCCTCAGACAGCCATTTTGCTTTTTTGCATTTCTTTTTTCTTCAGGATGGTCTAAGAATCAGTGCATGAAGCTGAGGGCAACTCTACAGTGAATGTGTATACATTAATGTGTTTTCATGGCATCAATACAGTTGTTTAAAGTTCTCTAAATCAGTTGTTTCCTTTGGATTATATAAAGTCCCTCACTTGATACAGTCTCTCCTCCCCCAAACCCACCCCCAAATTATCCACATGTTTTCATGGCATATCCACAACCATAGGGGCTTCCTTGGTGGCTCAGACTGTAAAGAACTTGCCTGCAGTGCAGGAGATCTGAGTTCCATCCCTGGGTTGGGAAGTTCCCCTGGAGGAGAGCAAGGCAACCCACTCAGTATTCTTGCCTGGAGAATCACCATGGACAGAGGAGCCTGGCAGGCTACAGTCCATGGGGTGCTGCTGCTGCTGCTGCTAAGTCGCTTCAGTCATGTCCGACTCTGTGTGACCCCTGAGACGGCAGCCCACCAGGCTCCCCCATCCCTGGGATTCTCCAGGCAAGAACACTGGAGTGAGTTGCCATTTCCTTCTCCAATGCAAGAAAGTGAAAGTGAAGTCGCTCAGTCGTGTCCAACTCTTCGCAACCCCATGAACTGCAGCGTACCAGGCTCCTCCATCCATGGGATTTTCCAGGCAAGAGTACTAGACTGGGTTGCCATTGCCTTCTCCGAGTCCATAGGGTGACAAAGAATCAAACACTACTGAGCAACTAAGCACACACACACACACCACAGCCATAGTCTGTGACAAGCAGACACTGATAAATGATTATAGTCAGAAGCCTGTAAAAGCTCTCAATGTGCGAGTGGTCATGCTTCTCCTCATCTTGAGAAAGGGAGTGAGTTTTTCTTTCCCTCTTAGTTCATAGGTACATATTTTAGGAACAATAGCAACTAATGTGAATACAGGTAGGCTTTCACTGAATTCTGTTAAAAAAATAATTTTCCTAATCTAAATTCATAATGATAAATTTACAATAATTATTTTGGTAACTAACATTAACTGAGAACCAGTCACTGTGCTAAGTACTTGGTATACAATCCTTGTCTGACATCCATGCTTTTTACATATACTAGGGACTATCATTAATGTCATTAATATTGGGGCTTCTCCAGTGGCTCAGTGGTAAAGAATCTGCCTGCAATGCAGGAGCCACGGGTTTGATCCCTGGGTCAGGAAGATCCCCTGGAGGAGGGCATAGCAACCCACTCCAGTATCTTGCTTGGAGAATCCCCATGGAGAGAGGGGCCTAGCAGGCTACGGTCCATGGGGTCTCAAAGATTCAGACATGGCCAAAGCGACTTAGCACATACAAATCATTAATATGCAATGCTTTAATAAATATATATGTGTATATAAGGTAAGTCATCTACAAGTTAGGTTAGAAAATTGATCAAATATCATTAACTTATATGTTTGTCTTAGTGCCCATACAACAAAGTTCCTGTGTGTGTATATACTCTGAAAGCTATACCTATGGGGACCTCATATTTCTAAGAAGCAATTGCACTTTGTTGGTATTTTCATATATACTATTTTTAAATGTCTCTGAGTATTCCTGACACTTTAACCAACTATCTACAGTTCCTTCCCTCATGAGGTTTTATGTACTTTGAGGGACTTTGCTGAAAGGCAGTTTTCTTTGCAGCGTGGCCCAGTGAATAAAGCATCAGATAATATTTGTGAAGGACTTTGAGAGATGCAGATGAAAGGTGCTTCCTAAATACAAAGCACTAATGTGGTATTCATGAAAATGGTTTTTCTTCACATCCTTTGCTCTAATGTTAAAGTCCCGAGGTATTATTGCAATAGGTACTTTAGAAAGCATGTATTTCCCAAATCATTTAGAAATAGAGTTTGTTATTCGAAGTAAAAAAGGACTGAGAGCATAATAAGAAAGCTAATCAATACAGAGCATTTGGTGTGGCTTGGAGGAAGAGGAAAGGATAGGAGTCAACTATTCTCGTATTGACTCATGATTTCAATAATACTTCTCAGAACTATTGGGAAGAAAATAAGAAACCTGTGAAGATTCTAAAATGTTTTTTCATTATAATGGAGAAGTTTTAAATAATCAAAAAGTTTAGAATCAGATTTTTTTCTTAGGTTACGTACTAGCTGGTGCTTGAATTTTATAGACTTTGTTGGATTCGATAATTGATCATTTGTTTAATAATATTATTTAGTGGTTACTATGTGCCAGGTACTCTGTGTTTTACACCTGTGACCTCATTTAATTTTCACAAAAAACAGTAAGAGATTTTCATTAAGATCCCTATTTTACAGATAAAGAAATAGAGGCTTGAAACAGTTTGATTGTTCAACATCAAACTGTGAGTAAATAGCAGAACTGTGATTTAAACTCAGATTGATCTGATCCTAATATTGTAACTTAACCACCATGTCATTGGAAATGTCAGGATGTACTTATAAATTTAGACAAGTTATGTGCAGATTCAGTTCTCTAAATAACTAGACAAGTAATAGAGCAAGTACTCTATCCTTGTTTCTCCTTACTGAAAATAAACAAATGAAATCAAGACACACCCTCCCCTTTGTCTCCTGCTTCTGAATGAAAGGTATTCCATAGCTAATTAGATTTAATTCCTTCTCTATCATTTATTTTGAACATTATAAGCAGTAATAATCTATTAGTAAGATATGAGCCCTACTTTAAAAAAATACATTTCAATAGTCGTTCACACTTGACCTTTTATTTCTGTACCCTGACTTACAACTTACTTTTTATGATTACTACTAGAAGTCCCTGTGGTATCCTGTGGCCAGATTTTTCCATGGAAACCCCCTAAGGGGAAATAAATGGGAATCACCTAGGACTTGTATCATGCAGAGAGACAAGGGGAGATTTCCCTAGTGCTGCCATGGCAAGAATTTAAAGATCAGGGAGCTGGCTGGACATTCACCCTGCATGAGATGACTTCCTGAGTAGCAGGATTATGCTTTACATAAGCTGTTTCCAAATGCTAATGAATCGGGGAGTACAAAAGACAACGTCCTGTAATACTGCGTTCTTTCCTCTGTTAGCCATCTCACTCTGGGCAGGCTACCAACCACCAAATCAAGACTTGCTTTCATGAAGTACAAGGGAGGCAAATGGAGCCATGTACACATGCCTTGTGTTCAAATTTTATTTAATATCTTTTGTAGTGCTTATTTGCCATTCGGGAGTAAACCAAAGGAAAAGCAAAGTTGAATCAAATCCAGGTTGTCATCACACCCTGCCATAAACCCAGATCACACTCTGCAGTTTGGTCTGGTACAGACCCCTGTACCCCTCCATATAATACACAGGAAGGAGCTTTGGTGCACCCGTTCACTGATTTCAAATACTAACAAGAGGTTTCTTTGAGAACTGCTTCACATAAACAATGTGTGTTTAATCCTCTGTCCCTCTCAGCATCTCATCTATCATATATAAATGTTTCCCCTGTGTACCATCTGAAGAAATTTATTTAAATGACCTTAACTAAGAATTAAGTTAATTAAGATACTTTCTTTATGGAAACACTGATCAATCACTACCTAGGAAATATTTTCTTAATTTCTCAGATTACCATTTATATTTCTTTGTTACTGAGGTTTCAAATATTCATAGTTTCCTCAACACATGTTCTCATTTTTCCTTCTGTTTATGTACACTGACACTCTTCCTCTTGAGACAAGTTAATTTTTTAGTTTTCTTGACTGAGCGACTGAACTGAACTGAACTGAAGGTACCTATACATTAAATCTCAGTGGATGAGAGTTGGGAGAAACCTGTCTGAATTCACTGGATGTTCATTTGACTCTAACATTGTATTAGTAGATTCCCCTAACTTGCATTTTTGATGGACATTTTGCTTGATCTACTAGTAGACACATCTGTATCAATATATCACTATATTTCCTAATTGAGCTGCCTTCTCATGACTTCATTAGCCATCTTCCAGTTAATGAAGTCTCAAGTGCACTCTATATGTAATTTGAGGATGAATGTGAAAAGATATCATTACAACAAAATTTTTCAGATAACTTCTTGTATTCTGGGTGATGTTCATCTAGAATGTTGCATTTTGTTTGGGGAACCATAAAGGACTAGTTAATTTGGAGGGAGTCCAGAGAGATAAGCAGTAATGTAATTGAGGGAATGAATCAGAGTTTGAAGGAAAAACTAAAATGAGTTAAGTATGCATAACTTAGCATAAGCAAAGTTTATAAGGCAGGCTTAGTAATAGGTCTTAATGTCGGCACCTCTCCAAGAAATAACTCTATTTAACATCTTAGTAAAACAACATGTTGAAAAACATGAAAATGAAAATTAGTAATAATGAGTGAGTTAATCAATGAACATTTCAGAACACTTCAGGCAGAAACTTTCAGAGACAGGCTGTGCCCACACAATGCCAAAACAGCTGGTAGGAATGTGAAGAATTCAATCAAATCAGGTATTCGTCATCATCAAACAGTCTCCCACCAGAGTGACTATAATTGGTTTTTTAAAAATACACTTAATTGAATTTAAAAGTTTGATTTTGTTCAAATTAATTAAATTTTCAAACAAACAAAATTATAAAGTTGTATTGAATAAAATTTTGAGCTAAGTATGTGGGAGCTATAAAGATGATTCAGACCCAGCTCTTGATATATGACAAGTAGATGCATCACTTGAATACAAGAGAGAAGTAAAAGTTACTCTCTCCTTCCTCACACAACTATTTCTTCCTAGCTCATACCTCTTGGGAGATTCCCTCAGTAACCCAAAAGATATCAGGCAGAAAGGTTGATGGAAGACACTGGTGTTCTGCCATCCTCCATCAAGATTACAATTCTTCTTCTTCTTCTTTTTTTTTTTTTTTTGGCTGCAGCATATCTGAATAACATGTACATGTGTCAGACATTCCTGTGAGAATGTGAAGATTTTCCCCCAATTTCCCTCCTTTTTTTCTTTTTTGGGGGTGTGACTAACCAAATTTTCTTCATCTCCATGGTATGCATAGAATCATTCAGCAAGCATGAGAATATGGAAATTGTTTATGGGATCAGAGTTGTACCCAATTCTAGCACTAGCTATAGCCCCACCCCTTTTACTCCTATCCAGGAAAGCACATCCAAAGGTAACTCAGAGTGGCACTGTTAGAGGCATCACCTTTTTATCTACCATTTTTAAAATAAATTGTCTGTGAACTTTAGTCCTCTATGGTAGTAACAGTTGATAGCAAAACATTGGTTTGTTTGGATCCTCTAGCTGAGAACTGCTGAGTTAGAGCAAAGATGAAAACGAGGGAGAATCATCTGGGTCATGTGCATACTGCCATAACAGTGCTCTCTTCCCACTGGCCCTGGGGGACACTACATATGTTTTCAATCTCCAAGTATAAATGTTGGAACCCCTTTTCACCACTTCACTTGGTATCCATGGGTTTCTCTTCTTCCTGGGAGAGTACTTACAGGGTATGGAGGTTTCTCACCAAATAGCCAGACAATGATGGTTATATAATGGTTAATGTAATATTGTTGTTCAATTGATGAGTCATGTCCAACTCTTTGTGACCCCATGGACTGCAGCACACCAGGCTTCCCTGTCCTTCACTATCTCCTCAAGGTATTAATTTTTAATAACAAGTAGTTTTTCTTCATTCTTTTTGTTGAAAAGTTTGAGATGGAGGTGCTAAAACCTTCCCCAGTCTTCCCTAGTTCTCCATGTTTTCTTTTTAGCCTCTAGGAATTTTTCTTTTTGTTTTTTACTACTCAATATAGTTTGCCCTCATCATTTAACATATGGTGGTTTGAAAAATATTTTTCTTAGAGCTTTTAGACACAGTCATAATGTTTTCTTGATTTGTGCTTCAAACATTCAGAATTCCATTTTCATAAATAACATTAGAAAGATTTTTATCTGTTGCTTTTTGAACAAATATAGGGTGACCATTTCTAATAGTCTAATAAAAAAGTGAAGCTCTGAAAATGAAAACTTTGTAAAATTCCAGAATATCTGTTATTAGCTAATTTATTAAAGGATTCACTGTCAATTAATTCATAACCCTCCATTACCTACTTGCAAATAAATAATGAACTTGGGACTGAAAATAATTGAAATACCTACATAGGACTTTAGTTTGAGTATAAAGTAAATGTGAACTTTTAAGGATCATTACTTTTTATATTTTCTTTTTGATATACTTCACTGCCTAATAATGGAAGCCACAGCATCACTGTCAGCATAAGATAAAACAGGGCAATTATCTATTTCATGTTTCATGGTACATAATGGATAACAGAGTTTCCTTCAAGACCACAGTGAAAAAGGCTTTGGCCAACCACTAATTTTAATTTGAATTGTTAATACCATATATTAATATTTAGAATCTGACATTTAAAATTCGAAATTTTGTCACAAAGTAGAGCTCTTTACCATTCTGCATAGAAAAATACATAGGTAATAAATGTATTGGCTTCATTTTTCTTTCGTTCTTTTTAACATCATCAAGCTACTCTGAAAATATGAGTGAAGATGTATCCTCCTTGTATTCTCACAACGAAGAAAATTAGTTTATGCATTTACATGAGTAATTTAACCAAAATAGCATTAGCCACAGTCCTCTCTTTCTTTCTATTATTTTCTTGGTTGTAAAGTCCTAGTTTGTCTTAATCTTTGTCAGAGAGCTGATTGAGTTAACAAACCAGGTACTGTTGGTAGGAATATTGACTGTTATGCCCGGGACTGGCTAATTTCACTATGTAAAGCCGGTACAGTGCATGGCACAGTTGGATTCCCCCAATAATAGAGACAGGGAGAAACGGATTGGAAGAGGGCGGCCTTGTGTGTATTTGACTCTTTGTTTCGCTTGTACAGCTGATTGGAGAGCAGGAAAGGAAGTTAATGAGACCTAGATTTTCTGGAGGTAGACCAGCATAGCCTTTAAAGATAAGCATCAGCTTATGGAGAGACTGAAGTGTAAATATGAGTTTCAGCACAAACATGTCAAAGGATTGTAGGTGCTTCAGTGTTCACCTTTATTTCTAGTGGTTGTAACAAAGATCAATCTAACTGACAAAAATTAATGGAGCATACTCTCTTACTTGCTGGCTTACTGAGAGGCCGTTTAAAGTCCTCAAAGGGATGGACTTTACAACCTCATACATAGCATTGCAGGGCTCAGGAGCCATGCAGAGGGCAGTAATCCAGCACCAGGTTGAAACCATGTCAACTTGATGATATGATAATTTATTACTGTTAGCTTTCCCCTGGCCTCTGACTCTTCTCCCACAGTCATCTGCTGTCATTGTGAATTCTCCTCTCTGTTTCTCTCTCCTTCTGCCTTTCTGTTGTTCTCTATGTCTCACTCATTCACATGCCCATGTGTGTGCTCAGTTGCTCAGTCATTCCAGCTCTTTGTGACCCATGGACTGTAGCCTGCCAGGTCCTCTGCCATGGGATTCTCCGGGCGAGAACACTGGAGTGGGTTGCCATGCCCTCCTCCAGGGGGTCTTCCTGACCCAGGGATTGAACCTGCATCTCTTATGTCTCCTGCATTGGCGGGCAAGTTCTTTACCACTGGCACCACCTGGGAAGCCGTCACATGCCCATACATACACACACACACACACACACACACACATCTATTAAATATTAGCTATGTAATAGACTTTATTTCTGTTCTCAATCTAATGGTTTATTTAACTAATGAATCTGCTTTTATTAAAGACTGTTAGTATATCAATATTAAAGCAGTATTATTTGAGCCAGAAGAGTGATAAGATATACCTGTTTATTCCATTTTCTTCAGAAAACCAATTTTATTACCTCCATATTCTTTGAGCCTATAATAATAATTATAAGGTTAAGAACAGAAATGTCTACAGCCAGATACACTTAAGACTAATTTGATGATCACTGAACACTATCAAGTTAAAGGATATTAGCCATAACATACAAATGTTTAACTACCTCCTCACTGGTTGTGAAGGCTCCTTGTGACAAGTCTATAAAGTAGTAAATTTAGAATTTAGAATTAGTGTGCTAAGTCGCTTCAGTCGTGTCCAACTCTGTGCAACGCTATGGGCTGTAGCCTGCAAGGCTCCTCTGTCCATGGGATTCTCCAGGCAAGAGTACTGGAGTCGACGCCATGCCCTTCTTCAGGGGATCTTCCAAACCCAGGGATTGAACCTGTGTCTCTTACATCTCCTGCATTGGCAGGCAAAATTAGTAGGAATAATTAATATTACTAATAAACCTCTCTTCTTTTTTTTTAATCATTTCTTTTTATTCCCTCTCCTTCCTAGGACAGAGAACAGCTCAGAAAACCAATCCGAGAAAGCAAAGCCTTATAATTGGCCTCAAGAGACTTGACATAAGTAGTATGGCAATAACCCTTGGTGCCCTGATGTTCTTTGCTCATGTAGATTACTAAGGCCGTCAGAAGCATTAATTAATTTTGCCTCATAAGAGTTCAGAGAAGTGCTTAAATAATAATACAGACTCAATCCTTTATCTAGATTCTTTGGGGTACACTTATTTTACAATTTAGAATTTTTAAGATTTTATAAAGGCAATAGCATAAAGATATACTGTCCATTGTGCAACCCCTGAATTGGGATGTGGGCCAGCACCACTTAATAAAACACATCAGTATTTCTGCAGCTAAAAGTAGGGGAATTCACTAACTGAAATGCAGAGAGACTGTAAATATCATCATATCAGTTCTGGTTAGGTTTTCCCACCAAGTGAGTTAGGAAAAAAAAAAAAAAAACAACTCACATTTTCAGACATTTTTCGGATTCAGAATTGGAGACAAAGCATCATGATGCTGTCCCAAGGGGTCATGAAACAGACTAAAATGAGGAAGTACATAATGTTCTCTGACCTCCTGTGACCTTTCCCTTGAGTTATAGGAAAATATGTGCCCCCCCTCTTTGCAACACATACTGTATAGTAACTTTGGGGCAAAACATATTTGGGGCTGTATTGTCATAGTGTCATTATAGAAAACTGATCAATTAATTAAATACATAGACTTTGCAAAACAAGGCTTGTGTCTATTTTGGTCAAATTGTTCAAGAAAAAAAATCTGACTTTATCATATTAATAACAATATTTTTAACACCTACTGAAAGCTATTTTATCTGTACAGTCAGTTCTGCTACATGCTTGTTTTGAAAACATTGATTTGTCCCCATGTTGTTAGTACTTTTGAGAACAATTTGAACGTAAGAGAAATTTCACATTTGCACATGTGTGATTCCATCTGTTAAAAATGCTAGGTGCATGCAGGAGACCACATACAGCAGATAGAGCCATGGAGGAATATACAAAACACGTACATGCTTACATCTGAGACATCTAAGACCAGCTGTCTTAGTTCACTGTGTGTGTTAGAAGCCTTGCCCACCCACATCTGGTGTTAGAACTTCCTGTCTGATTCAGAGAGCCCTCCTTCCACCACTTCACAATAATTCATTAGTTGCAATCCTTCTGACACCCACTTTCACAAGCACCCTTCAGATATTGTGCCCAAACACCATTTTTCCCATAAGACCCTTACCCATGCATGATTCTGTCATAGTGCAGTGAATTTTCAAAATGCAGTCTTCACCTTATAACTGAACGGACTGTAAGTGTTAATGAAATGAAAGGGGTAAAACATGCGGACTTCCCTGGTGGCTCAGAGGTTAAAGCGTCTGCCTCCAGTGCAGGAGACCCGGGTTCAATCCCTGGGTCGGGAAGATCCCCTGGAGAAGGAAATGGCAACCCACTCCAGTATTCTTGCTTGGAGAATCTCATGGACTGAGGAGCCTGGTGGGCTGCAGTCCATGGGTTCACAAAGAGTCGGACACGACTGAGTGACTTTACTTACTTTACTTAAAACATGCTGATGGCTATCTTGAGCAGTCCTTGCACAGTGTTTCTGGGAAGATATATTCTAATTTCTGGTGCAAAGTTTCTCTAACACATGATCCAGAAGAAGGTTTATTTGCAGAAAAAGAGGGGGAAAAAATCTATGCATGACAACTTTCTTCTCCCACTTACCTTTTGGTGACAGACAGCGTTGTTTCTGAAGGCTTATACTTCTGTTAATAGCTCTGCCATGCCTAAAATGCCTTGGATACAGAGTCTGGAGGAATCCCACCCCTACCCCTACTCGCCCCCAAGAGATTTTCTTTCCAAGTATTTTAGGACATTAAACCTGAAGCTGGCTCCTATCCAAGAATATTATGTGAATTAGACCTTTCTATCTGAAAACTTAATTTACTCTCAGAAAGCTTTGTATGTCTGGATACCCACATTTGCATAATCGCTACTCCCCCGTCTCCCTTGCATTTCTCTTTTAGGCACAGAAACGAATGGTTGCCAGATACATTTGGAAGTGAGTGCATGTGACTCTTAACCCCTTGGAATTGGTGTTCTAGAGCTCCTGACATTGAACCCTAATGTATTTTTTATTAGTGTTTAATGTTGAGAAATCCCATTTCATGGAGCCCAAGGATTAAATTACTTCATTTGGGAGGGAATGAGTGTATTCCCCACATCTTTTTCCTGAGGTGAAAAAAAGAATGAAGCTGAGATGATTTGTATTTCTTAAAGGCTTAAGGTCTGGATATATTCTAACTCAGTCCAATATCGTGAAATACTTTAAAGATGGTATGAACAACTAGGGAAACCTCAGCATATGCAAAATGTAGGAACAACAGTACACAATAAAATAGATATGAATAAGAACATATGTATATATAGTCAAAATATATTTTCAATACATACAAGCATATATAATAAAAATGACTATACAAAGCAGTTCTACCTGAGGCAGAAATGACAGGCTATGTTATAATAATAGCAGGATTGTACTTTTCAGTGAAGTAAAAAAATTTTTTTATCATTTTTCATGATGAAAAACGAGTCAGAAAGATTTTGGGGAAATCCAGCATGCAGTAAATCCAGATGATAATGAGCGATCCTTTCTTTCAAGCAATTGTACTGAATAGAAACTTTCTTTCTTTGACCAACTGTATTGACAGAAACACCTACTCATTAGGCTAGCAGATCTCACACATGTTGCTTGGAAGTTGTTCTGAACACATGACCCAAAACTGATTCCTTTTCTTCTTCTAACTGCGGACTCCCACCTTTGGCTTCTCTTCGTTGCATCATTAAGTTCATGTATTCAGATGACAAATCTGTGCAGTGCATCACTCTGCCCTCTTCACATCCGGGAGGACATGATTTTAAGCTCCCTCTTCCAGATATCATTGTCCTTCCGCGTGGTTTTGGGAGAGATTTCACTGAGACTTCCAAGGAGGAAGCCTACTGCTCTGTGAACTAAGTAGATATCCAGTGGCTACATGAGAATGAAAGAGCCAAGGGCACATTTGGGGTGGTTCTGTAGGTCCCACAGACCACTGAAACACTCTTCTATCAATAAAAGTTTTCAGGGATCTTATTCTGTACTCACTGTGCTCAATGTTATCGTGGCATTCAAGAAAGGTAGAAGGTGATTTGCTCTAAGAAACGTGTGGCCTAACTGGGGACATAGGACAAAAACATGGAGTATTAAGAGACTGCTATAAGATTGCAAACTCAGAGGCCAAATTTGTGATAAGAGAAGAGACTCATTTATTTTATAGAATAGTATAATGGAAAGAGTTCTAGGCTAGGAATCAACAGACACTGCTGCTGCTGCTGCTGCTGCTAAGTCACGTCAGTCGTGTCCGACTCTGTGTGACCCCATAGACAGCAGCCTACCAGGCTCCAGTCCCTGGGATTCTCCAGGCAAGCATACCGGAGTGGGTTGCCATTTCCTTCTCCAGTGCAGGAAAGTGAAAAGTGAAAGTGAATTCGCTCAGTCGTGTCCGACTCTTTGCAACCCCATGGACTGTAGCCCACCAGGCTCCTCCATCCATGGGATTTCACAGGCAAGAGTACTGGAGTGGGTTGCCATTGCCTTCTCCGATCAACAGACACAGGCAGGCAAATTCATACAAGTTGAATGACTGAACAAATCACTTCACCTCTAAGACTTGGGTTCCTTGGCTGTAAAATGGAGAGGGAATGAGGGAGGGCTGAACTGGATGGTTCCTATGGTCAATTCCAGCTCATCTTGTCTTTTTCGGGGGGGGAGGGAGGGTGCACATGGTGAATGGTTTGCAAAATCTTGGTTCCTCACCCAGGGATTGAATCCAGGTATTTAGCAGAGAAAGGGCTGAGTCCTAATGAGTGAACACAAAGGAATTCTCCAATTTTAAAGTTTTATATTCCTGTTACATTCAATAAAGTCACTGACATATTATGTCCAAGTACATGTTACATGAATTAAATGTAATTACCAGGTAAAAAGATTATGTCTGCATTTGACAAATGAGGGGGTAAAGTTCCCAAGTGGTCAAAGAACTCAAACCCCTGAATTCAGTGCCCTTTCCACTATACTGTGCTGCACTTCATTACGCCATCCTGCCTTCCTGTGTGCACAAAGGAGATATCATCTACGACAGGAACAGTGCGTGCTAAGTCATTTCAGTCGTGTCCAACTCTTAGTGACCCTACAGACTGTGGCCTGCCAGGCTCCTCTGTCCATGGGATTCTGCAGGCAAGAATGCTTGGGTGGGTTGCCATGCCTTCCTCCACGGGATCTTACCAACCCAGAGATGGAACTCACATCTCTTATGTATCCTGCATTCTTCACCACTAGTGCTACCTGGGAAGCCCAGAAGAAGGGAGCTGACATAGACGCAAATAACTGCAGTGCAGGTGGTATGTCATAAGTGAAGAATTCAGAAAATGTGGAGGAATTGTTGTCTATACATCTTAAGAAAGTGAAGAGAATCTGTATTATAGAGAGCTGCAGGAGAGTGAATGGAGCTTTGGCCAAAGTCAGGTGATGTGGGTTCTAATCTTGGCCATGCCACTAACTTGCCAAGTGTCCCTGGACAAACAATTCTCTGGGCATCAGTTTTCTCATCTACAAAATTAGAGAATCCCCAGGTGTTTTGGATCCCAGGATTCAATCCTTCATTGAGCCCCAAGGATGGAAAGCAGGCTTCTTGTTAAGGTCATGAGTATGAAGCCAGAGGTTTAAAAAAATTAATGGCATGTTAAGTACTTTTGATTATTTTTTTTAGTGGATATGGGATTTGCACTGGGTCTAGAGTAATGGCGGTGATTTAGAAAATTCATGAAGCATTTTAGTTCCTTTTAAATATACAAGGGTAACTGACTTTCTAAAAGAATGCTTCATATAAAATAATGATCACCACTCCCTATCCAATATACAGTTGGATACAATTCCCTATACACACTTCCCAATATACAATTTTGTTTTTCATATAGCAAGTTTATTTAAAGGGAGAGCCACCTGTAGTAGAAAACACTGCTGAAAATCTGTCATGCTCTTAAGGCACTAGTATCGTTTTAAAGTATGAAAATGATGCCAGTATCTTCACAGTTCAAGTCTGAGGGGGAAGGATTGAAGAAAGTGATTTTTTCCCCCTCTGATCTACCACTGCAAAGTGAGTCTCAGCACAAACCAGCTGAGCCCTTTGCTAGACATGGAAAGCCTCTGGCATTTTTCTGCTTTTCAAGTCTCAGTCACTTGGGAGGTGGGACAAAGCCATGCTGTCTACAAAGTTTATCGGCAACATGCTGGTGTTACAAGAAATCGCTTGACATCTATTATGTTTCTCCCGTGAAAGAGATGTGGCTATCAACTACAATAGTGATTTCTTTTCAAAGGGTTTAATTGGGGTATTTCACATGGGCCAAATTCTAACTTACTGTCTATATGTCTGCCTGCCAGGAAAATGGCAGAAAAATACCAAACAAAAACAATATAGAAAGTCTGAGGATCGCTGTCCCAGGATGCCTCCTCTGCAAACAGGCATAAAAAAATAGTTTCCTTGCTGTCTCAGCTGCAACTAATATCGCTGAGCTTCTAAAAAGGTGTGGCAAAGAGGGGAGAGGTATGGACTGTGTTTTGCATGGCCATAGAAATATGTCTAACAACCTGAACAAACTCCTTCTAGCCTCCCTTTAAGAAGAAGCACTGAGTTGGGCAGAAGGGGAACTGGCCAAGATATTACTCTCCCGCAGTTGAGTTACACACTTGTGAGCTGTTTTTCTGAAGTTTGGTTTTGCTCCCATGCAAGCAGGCTACCATCCTTTCCTGTGGTAAGCCAGAAGGTAGCCTTATACTTTTAAGTGTCGAGTGATTTTCCTTGCAACAAATTTATGCCTTTCACTGGTATTTTCCAAAGTGAGACTTTTGCAATGATGGAAATTGGCTCACTTCTGTTCTGTAACTCAGTGTCTTGTTGATAATTTATTTGTTCAGTAGCAGAAACTCTGACAAATTGTGTGAGGCGGCCTGGTTTACTTTAGAGCTGCTATAGCCCTGATAAATTTACATGTAAATGCAACTGTGAATGTCTTACATTTCAGAAGCTCACTGCACGTGTTTTTGTACGTTAAGTGACATTTTTACAGAGAGACTGAACTTCCAACTCTCCCGCCGACCCCACCCCATCCCACGGGTTATGTTATTGGGAAATCCTCAGAAGTCTGACGTGCTGTGTTTTCCTGACTGCCCAGTGAGAGAGTCAGTCTCTATTTTGTGTTTTTCTTCTCTCCTCTTTAGACATGCAGAGCAGCCCACACAACCAGTTCACCTTCAGACCCCTCCCGCCGCCACCACCGCCTCCGCACGCCTGCACCTGTGCCAGGAAGCCACCCCCAGCGGCTGACTCTCTTCAGAGGAGATCAATGACTACCCGCAGCCAGCCCAGCCCAGCCGCTCCAGCTCCCCCAACCAGTACCCAGGATTCGGTTCATCTGCATAACAGCTGGGTCTTGAATAGCAACATACCATTGGAGACCAGGTACTTGAGCTATGATTGATCCACTAAACTTAAACATTGGCACAGGATGATTCCACTGAGGGCAGAAACACATCGTAGACAGCTGCAGAGATGCACAAATACATAGATATGCACCCAGATGCCTGGGCAAAAAGGCAGACCCCCTCCACAAGCCTGGAGACACACACAGCCACACCCATCTAGATCCAGGCACACCCATAGACACAGATCAAACAAAGCAGATGCCCCTGTGAAGAGGAAACCATAGATGCATAAACACCCCATAGGCAGACACCCACAAAATCATATGAAACCAAGCAATTACCTAAATTGTCATTGTATCCTCAAGGATTGTCCCTTGTTTTAAGATCCTGCAATATTACAGGGAAATCCAAGCAGAATTGGAGGAAAAGCAATAGTTTACATTTTATTTAAGTCTTTTTGACTAAGTTGCCGTCAAACATTTTGAAAATGGATTTGCTCCATCAGAAGTCCATATGTGTAATTTTCAAAACTTGATTCTGCCATTAGGGTGGAGTTTGGTCTTTTGATCAAAAATTTGCCTCTATGTTTCTGTTGCTTGTTAAATTTAAGTTTCCAGATTCCTCCTCAAATCTTTGCCAGGTGATTAAAGTTCTACTCCTCCGTAGTTCTAGACGCCTTGATTATAATAGATTTCAGCACTCGATGCGATTAACTGAGAAATTATTCATTATTTCTAGGTACTCTGTCTTAAGCCAAAAATTACAACTTTCTATTGTTGTAGAAAAATATTGCCTAATAAGGCATAGTATTCTGTTGTCTGTTAAACTCAAGGACTTCCCTTTGTCTTATATGTCTTCTTTAGGTCTACCACCAAAGCTTTTTTAAACACACTTGCTTGTAAACACTGGGTGTGAGGTGTTACTTAATAAGCAATGTCTGGTGTCAACTCTGATCAACTTCTATCCCAATAATCTGAAAATTGGAATGGAAAGGAGAGGACTAATAAACTCACATTTTAAAATTATTGTTTCTCCTTAGCAGCATATTAACTTAAATGCCAGCCAGAGCATCAGAAATATGCCACCACCAACAACCTGAAAACACTATGGCCCACATCCAGGAAACTATATCATCTATCACTAACTGGATTAAATATCTTCAAAAAGTGATATTACTGATCTCTTCCAAGAGATAATATAGCAATCAGCACCTGTGGGTACTAGTGAGAGGGTTTGTATAGCATAGCAATTCTTTTTCATTTTTTTTTTCATTCAAAGAGAGGAAGTGAATTAAATGAGAAAAGCAGAGAACAGTGTTTATCTTCAAGGAGTTTTCACTAATGGTGGTGATTTACTCACTCTTTTAATTCCTTTGCAGGGCTTAGTGATAGCTAAGAAAGCAGTGGGCCCATTTGGTTAACTAGCAGTCTTGATAAGCAAACACACTTCTTTCATCTAAGAAGCCAAATAACAGAAATCTGGAAGGAGGGTGGGGAATGGGCCCAGGCAAATGGAGAGAGAAACCTATTCTTGTTTGAAATGTACATCTAGGCATGTTTGTACAAACTGCACCCACGGACCTTCTGTATCTATGCAAGGAATGTATTAATTGGTCTCAGTTTCATAAGACGCAGAGAAGAACATAAGTTTTCATGCAAGACTGAGCAGAGAGAGTACCTTTTTTGTGCATATGAAAATATATTCAGCATCACAAAGATGAATTTTTAAAAATCTAGAAACCCTATCAGCTTGATCAGCTAGGATTTTCCAAATATATCCTTTATAATGTTCATTTCACATGCAGTCAATAGAAGGTAACTCTGCGAGTGCCCTGGTACTTAATTAAGAGCTGTATGACAGCTCTCTGAGCCTCAGCTTCCACATCTGTAAACATGAATATAAAAATGCCCATCTCAACAGATCGTTAGGAAGATTAAGCCAGTGTAACAGAATGTGCATTGTGAAGCATTATTGAATTCAAAGGTAATATTGCCATCCCTGTTATGTGTTCACCTGCCTCTCCCTAAATATCTCCAGAATAAGACATTAGCTCATTCCTCAGGCATTCCATTTCATGTCAGACAACTACTGGAAGATTCTTAATGAATACAAATCTCCCACCTCTTAATTCTACCCATTCCTTCCAGACCTAGTTCTGAGATCTCACAAAATAAATAAAACCTCTCTCACATCTAACAGCCCTTCACTGATCCTGAATCTTCTCTACTTAGAGCTAAATGTTTCCCCCATCCCTCCACCTGCTCCTCACATTAACTGATTTCAAATCCTCCATCCTGGCTCTTCCCTTAGAGCACACTTCAGTCTGTCCAGTCTTGAAGTGTCACAGCCAAGGCTGAATGCACGTGTGAATTATTAGGCTCTTTGATTGAAAGGAGCAGTGGTTATTCAAACTGCCTCAAACAATTGAGAATATTTTTTAAGACTATTGCCAGGAAATACTGGTCAATACACAAGGAAGGGTAAGGCCTATAGATCCTGGCACTAATATAACTCAGCAATTCTCTGCAGTGTTGCCACTCTTTGTCTTTTTCTTTGTCCAATAGCTTATTGTCAGCTCAATATTTCTTTGGTCTACCACATAGTTTCTACTTTCTCATAGCAAAGTCAGGTTTTCATCACACCACGTGACTCCAACTGTACCTCCCAGCACCTTGAACTTTCTCCCTTCAGTGCCTGTTCCATTGCTACCTGCCGAATTCTCCTGCTAGCCCTAGGTTGAAAAACCTAAGAGAGGGACTTTCCTGGTGGTCCGGTGGCTAAGACTCCAGGCTCTCAATGCAAGGGGCCTGGGGTTCCATCCCTGGTCTGGGAGCTAGATTCCAATATGCTGCAACTGAGATCAAAGATCCCATGTGTCCCAACTAAGACCTGGCACAGCCAAATACATAAATACTTTTTAAAATACATTTAGAAAAACCAAAAAGAGTACATTTGATTAGCCCGATTCATCCCTTTTGTACCAGGCAGTGTTTATGTTTCTTGGCAAGCCCTGTCAGTTATTCTTTCAGTCAGCAGAGGCTAAGGGGAGAGGAAGACCATGTGATTAAAAAAAGCAATAGCCTGGACACCTATGGATGTCACTGAGCACAGGCTGGGAGCAGATCTGATGTATGGTAGATGGAACGCTCAGTAGACGATCAACTTGACGGACTCATTCAGGAATTTGCGTTATGATCAATAATCAGTTGTCTCTCCTGTTCTAAGTAAATATTGGGTTCCATAACATCTTATGGAAAAACCCAAATGAACGTTTTGGCCAACGCAATATTTCTCTTAATGTTCTTTAAACCAATATCAGCATTTTGGGTGAACACATAACACTACTGATATACACGAAAAACACTATTTAACTCAAAACTTTTCAACGAGTTCTAAAGCTAAGCCACATTTCATTTATTTTATAATTATTACATAGTTGGTAGGTTTCTTAAATTATGTGTTTGGGATGGAAAGGATGTAGGTGGAAAATAGATTTAGAGCTTCGATTTAGCCTAATTGATTTCATCTTGTTAACCCGTGGAGATGTAGCTGAATTCTAATTCTGCCATAGAAAGTATTTGCACTGCACTGCACTCATTACTGTGTCATTTGTAGGTTTGTTAGATATGCCTTGCTCTTTTTTAAAAAAAATTTATTTTGTATAAGGGCTTCCCAGGTATCACTAGTTGTAAAGAATCAGACTGCTAGTGCCGGAGACGTGGGTTGGTTCCATCCCTAGGTTGCGAAGATGCCCTGGAGGAGGGCACGGCAACCCACTCCAGTATTCTTGCCTGGAGAATCCCAGGGACAGAGGAGCATGGTGGGCTACAGTCCATGGGGTCACATAGAGTCAGACGTGACTGAAGCGACTTAGCACGCACCCATAGCCAATGAACAATGCTGTGATAGTTTCAGGTGAACAGTGAAGGGACCCAGCCATACATATACCTGTATCCATTCTCCCTCAAACTCTCCTCACATCCATGCTGCCACATAACATTGAGCAGAGTTCCCTGTGCTAGACAGTAGGTCCTTGTTGGCTATCCATTTCAAATATAGTAGTGTGTACATGTCCATCCCAAACTCCCTTACTATCCCTTCCCTCCATCCTTCTCTGGCAGCCATAAGTTTATTCTCTAAGTCTGTGAGTCTCTTTCTGTTTTGTAAGTTCATTTGTTTCATTTCTTCTAACCTTTCACAAATAATTGTGATGTCATACAATATTTTGCCTTCTCTTTCTGACTTACTTCACTCACATGACTATGTAAATCATTAATAAAAATGTTATATAGGACAAGATCAAGGTTAGAGCTCAGTTGCATGCCACTGGAAATCTCCCTGCAGGTTGACATTTATCCATCAGGCAGCATTCTACATTTCTCTATCTTGTTCACAGACATATCATTGAAGACCTTGTCAAATGCCTTGCTGATACCCAGATACAGAGCGCTTACATTTTTACTGATCTGCCAAGCCAGTAATCATAATCAAAAATAGAAATGAAATGAGGTTTGTCTAACATGACTTGTTCTTAAAGAATTATGCTGCCTTCTGATGGTTACTACTTTTTTGAAGTGCTTACAAATCTTCTTTTTAATAACCTGTTTCAGGATTTTTCACTCAATCAGCATGATGTCCCTTGTCTAACCTAAGGAGCCCATGTGCTTTGTGTCCCTTTTCAAAACCAAAGCTCATATTAGGGTCTCCAGTCTTCTGACATATGTCACCCATACCACAATCCCAGAACGTTAACAACTATGACTAGGCCATCTAACCATAGGATCTCTCACCACTCTGGAATGAAATTTCAATTCATTTAGGACAGTTGAGTGCCTTCTTATGGGCACCTTGCCTATATTAGGCTTCAATTTTAGCTATGATATTGATTACCCTTTTAGGTTGAGTGAAAGTGAAAGTCGCTTAGTCATGTCCAACTCTCTGCGACCCCATGGACTATACAGTCCATGGAATTCTCCAGGCCAGAATACTGGAATGAGTAGCCTTTCCCTTCTCCAGGGCATCTTCCCAACCCAGGGATCGAACCCAGGTCTCCCGCATTGTAGGCGGATTCTTTACCAGCTGAGCCACCAGGGAAACCCAAGAATACCGGAGTGCATAGCCTATCCCTTCTCTAGTGGATCTTCCCTATTCAGGAATCAAACTGGGATTTCCTGCATTGCAGGTGGATTCTTTACCAGCTGAGCTATGAGGGAAGCCCCCTTTTAGGTTAGAATTATTCTTTTTCACAAAAAAAGATACAATCACTCATTTGATACCATTCCATGAGTTGCATGTCGAGCCTATCCTCGCTCTTCTTGTTCTAAACATTTTTTTAAAGACTGTTCTGTTATCTTTAGCAGGTTTTTTCAACCTTTAGAGTCATTTCAGGTGTGATTCTTTTTGGCATTTTTTAACCACACCTTCTTATATTCATTTATCCTTGATTTTTATCCCTTCTTTTCAGTACATGTTCTTTAGAAATACTGGTTGGAGAGCACCCAGTAGAGGCACACTAATTCCAATAGCCAGCAGATCTCCCCAGCTCTTTGTTCATCTCCTTTTATTCACTGTCTCCGGGCATGGACTATACATACTTCACTGTAGAAAACCACTTTCATAAAGTCTAGGATTTTGCCTTATAGAGTACTTATGGACTTTCAGCTAAAATGGTTGCTTTCTCTAAAAGTTTCTGTCACCTTCAGTTCACCAATTTTTCTTTTCTAGTCTGTGAGAGAAGCAAGTCTCAATGATATGTCTAGCTGGTTGCTGTGGAGCTGAAATCACTCGTGTTTACTGCATTTGCTCTTAGAATAATCTTGGAGTCATGTTGGAGCATCTATTTCCTCCATCGAGCCAAGTGGCTTATTGTAGACTCCCTAAACTAGTCACCAAAATGAATCTTGCTGAAAGATTTTGCCATAATATTCAATATTAGGGAGAACTTGGATTTGATATTAACATAACCACTCCAACTCACAATGGCAAATCAGAATTGTGTGGAGGAGTCAGGCCTAGCCAGAAGAATGGATACCAACTATCCTCATTGATTTTTAGAATATTCTGACAGATGGCTGTAGCTTGTTATGTGGCTAACCGCCCTTGCTGGCTTTAAGCCAGTGTGAAAACTCAGGGGAGCCAAAGGGTTATTTTTACAAAAGAAGAGCCAGTGCCATTGGCTGAGGAAATGTTGACAAGGAATGGAAAGAGAAAAGAAATCTACATGACCAATGCTTGTTAGCAGACTTACAGAGCTAGTGTCTATCTTGGGGAAATGAGAATCATTTGAAAGAAACATTCAATTCGTTTCGCTTATGATATCACACATGTTACAGTCCAGGTTTGATACAGGATGCAGGATGCTAGGGACTGATGCACGGGGATAATCCAGAGAGAGGGTGTGGGGCGGGAGGGTGGAGGTGGGGGTCGGGATTGGGAGTTCATGTACACTCATGGCTAATTCATGTCAATGTGTAACAAAACGAATACAGTATTGTAAAGCAAAACAAACTAAAAAATAAAAATTAATTAAAAAAAAAAAAAAAGAAAGAAACATTCATTAGTGGTGATGGCCATGATTTAAATAT
>SJXQ01010678.1:0-46450 GCA_006408695.1 Aepyceros melampus | reverse complement strand
TAGTGGTAGTTAACTTTATTTTATAGTACTATTAAAATCTACCTAACATTTAGAAGTAGATTTCCCCTCCCCCGCCCGCCCCCACCCCGTTAGGACATTCACTCTGGAAAAATAGGTTCAGAGACCTTTTTTTTCCCTTTAATAATGACTAGAGAAAAAAAAATAGCTCAGAATGTACATATTCAGTGCTTAGATCCAACAATATTGCTTGCTTTAATCCTTTAACAGCACTGGGGTTAGCAAAATCTATCTTCAGCCACAGATTTAAAGATTCTTTTTAAGACAGGAAAAGACATCGTGGAACTAATCTATGACCTATAAATCCTGTTTATTACGGATGAACAGGAGTCAACCAAGCTTTTCAGCCTACACCAAATGATGGATGTGGAAGATGCTAAATTTACATAAAGGAAAACTCTGTAGCCGTTAAAATATATTTTACATATTGAGAATAAAAATATGTCTATAGCAGTCTATTGTGCTTGGGCAGTGAAGAGCAGTATTTTGGAGATTATTGTGATACAGTCTCTAGTCACTTTGGTGGTGGTATTACTTTTAAAAATGCTTTTGAGTTGACTATTTATGGTTTTAATCCAAAATTAAAACCACAGGCAAACATGTGTTTCATTTTATAAAGGAAATTTCACCATAGGTAAGATGAAACCTGGTTTTAATATGGAGGTTTATTTAGTAATCCAAATGTGAACATAAACAGATGTTTTTAGGGAATTTTGACATAATGAACTGATTGGGGAAATATATAACTATAGCAAACAAAAAATATATTTTAGAGCATCTCTGTACTAACCTTTCTGCCCTCCCTCGTCATTCACATATACTTCCCTATCCTGGGTTATATATTTAAAACAGAAATCTCTGGTTTTGATCCAGAAAGGAGCTAGTTCTTAACAACTCATTGATTACAAAGTTACTTATCCAGTTAATCATAATATTTTTATTACCATGTCAAGTTAATAGACACGTGTCCCTTATATTTTACTAAAACTATGAAATATATTTGAGGTAGCAAAAAATTATTTTCCTGTCAATTGTTCTCCTTATTTTCTACAGAGAGGTGCACGTGTGTGTGTGTGTGTGTGTGTGTGTGTCAAAGACATTCTACTAAACATCTCCCTTTGGGAAAATCCAGCTGCTTCTTTATTAATTCCACAAGACAAAAAGTTTGCAGCTTTAAAAGAAAAATATAAGATCAGGTTAAGTCCTGAGGTCTTTGAAATATCTCAGCAAGAATGGTGAAAATGTAGTACTGAGGATTCCACTTAAAGAGGAAAGCTCAAAAAGAATTGCCCCCATTGGCAAACAAACAAGCAAATAAACAATCACATCTGCTTTGCCATTCTGTTAATTTTTCGGTGTGATATCTGAAGGTATAAGAATGTGTACAATGTGAATATTTTAAATGAAAAACAGTTCATTGTAAACACTATGATGAATTAATTCTAACATAGATAAGTTTTAAGAAGTTTTGACAAATATTTATTGAGTGTCTACCATGTACCATCCATTATTCTAGTTGCTGGGGCTACATCAGATAAAAATTCAGACAAAATCTCTGTCTTCATGAAGCTGACATTCTAGTGAGGGAGAGAGCCTTTCCCCTAAAATGTTAATTATATTGAAGCTTCTAAAATTGTGGAAATTGTGGCCTAGCTAGATGTAATATGGGGGACGGGGGACAGGGGACCAAGATACCTCTTAAAAGTCTTCTTTTACTTGTCTTCACTTCCCTATAACAACTTTCATAGAATTTCCCCTTATCTGTGATCTCATAACACCCTGTTCGTTTGTCTATGAGATCTTACTCCGTTGTACGTTTGCGCTGGAGATACTTTATTTACTTGTCTTTATTCCCTGTTGCATCTCCAGTAAAGCACCGTGCCTTTTTTTTTTTTTTTTTCACTTTGACTCCTTGGTTCTTGGTTTATATAGTTCAACAAAATTTTTGTATGGTATATGGACAGACTGATAGAGAAACTGAGCAAGAAACTCCAGATGGAGTAGGTTTCTGAAATCAGAAACAGTAGTTTGTAGAAGCCAAGAGTGAGTTTTATTTTGGAAACGTGTATGCAGGACATCCAGTTTGAGATGTCCAGTATCTAATAAGTAGTTGCAAATATGGATCTGTGTCCCAGAAAAGGAAGAACAATGGAAACTGTTTTTCTCCTACCACTTACTGAATGCTTATACTACATGCCAACTACTGTGCCAAGCCATCATCATATTAATTCCAACTTAAGGTTTTTAAACTGAGCTTTGTAGAAGTTGAACAATGTACCACAAGGTCACCAGTTAGTAATGAATGTAATGAATCCAGTTCATGATAGGCATGGATAATTAAGAATTTCATCAGTCAATGTATTAATAATAATTGAATTTCCATGAATGATGGAGGAAATACTATAAAACCTATAGGAGTGTTTAGTATAAGAAGATGACAGTAAACCAAACCCATGGAAACACATTTTAAGAGTTCACAAAGGAGAGAAAGCCAGCACTGATGTTTGAGGAGTAATCATAGAATGGAACAGAACAGAGAGCAGAAACTTTCAAGGAGATAGTGATCATGATTTCCAAGTGCCGCAGAGGAATTAAATAGGATGTGGATGAGAAAACACCATTGATTCTGTCCATTACAGGCTTCTTAATTTATAAGCAGCTAATTTCAGTACAGTGACAAGATTGAAGCAAGACTGCAATAGGTTTTAAGAACTGGGAAGAGGTAAGAAAAGAGAAATAGAAGGTAGAGTACTGTTTTGAAATGGAATCGTAGGTTGAGAAGAAGCTGAATCTGGGCAAAGCATTCATATAAATTGGAGGAAGAAAAAGATAATGGGAGGAACTATATTGAATAAGTAGGTACATAATAGTCACCAAGATGGTGATGTGACTGACAGAAAGAAACCTACAGATCAAGTTAGAGGTTAAGTTTCCTTAATGGCAAAGAATATGGAAACTTGCAGAGATGCTCACATAATGCTGAAGAAAACTGCATGATACTACAATGGTACAGGCTTCCGGGGTTACCAAGTCTCATACAACTGGGAATGACACTGCCCTTGGGGAACAATTCATCCTTTAGGTCCGAGAAGTTTGTCTTTGCTAATCTCATACTGGAAGGAGGTATTATATCAATACCACAATTATTTAAAATTGACTCTTGAATATAAGTCATATTTCCAAGGGCAAGCAGATATTATTGGCCATTCCAAGATTATAATTTAAACTTCTGGTCTCCATCTGGCACACACAAAACACTAGGCAGTCCCTGTTGTTGATGAAAATATTCAATAGTGACATGTGTGCATAGGGCTTCGCTGATAACATAAATGCTAACATGCCTATTCCTACTGAACTAGCAAAATATCAAGTACAATATAAAAACACAGATATCATTGATTCATTCCTTTTGTGGCATTATATAAGCCTCCTAAGTAAATTACTTTTCTTTACAAATAAAATCTTTGCAATCTGCTATTTCCCCACCATTCAACCTTTCAACTAAATGCTTGGGTTGGTTTTGGTCTATGATGTCAGATCTTTCAAAATTTGTCAGTTACCATACTGAATAGTGTTATTAACTTAGATACTTTTTTTTTTTAACTTAGATACTTTTATAACAGTATGGCTGGTTGCTTTTTATTAGATATGCTTGTAGCTAAATACTTTTCCTTATTTGTAATATTCAAAAGACTCACATTTTAGATAACATATTGTATATATGTGCATGTGTGTGCACATGTAGGCATATGTATATATATAATTATGTTTGATTTTCTAGTATCCAAAGTCCTTTCATTCATTATCTCATTTTAAACTCTAAACAACCCTAGGAATTGTCAATAGAAATAATGTCCCATTTAAAGATAATGAAACTGGGTCTTGGGAAATTTTACTAATATTTCCTTTTGGCAGTTTATTATAAGATTTGGAGTTGGAATGCAAGTCTCCATGCAACCAATCCAATACTCTTTGCACTATAACAACTTGTCTCTGGAATATAAAGAACCTCAAGTCATTTCTTTTTGTCTTTTGGTGAATATTTATAGTTCAGTTAAATTTCCCTGCCTGGAGACATAATCTCAGTTTTATTCTATTTATATTAAAATCTTGATGAGTCTAGAAACCCAGAAAACTGAGGGTTCTGGTTAATTGGATTTGGTAGTTAGCTTAAGGTTAAATAGAATTTTTGAAAAATTACTAGTCTTATTCAAAATTATTCTTAAATGTGCACCTACTTTCCATTTTAATCCAAATGATCATAATTTAATCTCTTATAAATGAAAATCTTACAGTGAGGGTTATCATTGTGAACATAATTTTTTTTTATTGTATAGTACTCTAGATGTAAAAGATATTGTAGACAGAGCCAAATGTCTTTAGATATACTTTGAAAATTTTGGGTGGCCACTTGTGACTAGTTGAAAAAGCACTGAATTTAGAGTTAGAAATCATGAGTACAAGTCCAGTTCTGCAACGAAATGAATGTATGACCTTGTTAATGTCTCTTTCTTCTCCCAACCTCATTTTACTCAACAGTTAAGAGAATAAAGTTACATGATATTTGAAGTTGTTTCTGGCTTTATTAACTCTGTTGTTCTATGGTTTGCCTTCTTGTCATTTGCTCCTTTACTGAAAGAATGCTATTCTATTAATATTTCCAGTTAGTTAGATTCTAATTAATTGCATTGTAGATGAAGTCCCCCCAAAAGTCCAATAAATTAGTTGAGAAATCATGATTCCTTCCAGAATTTCCATTAGCCAAGAGGAAATGAGTAAAACACTATATATCCCTGTGTGTCAGAGGGTAGCAGTAATGGTAGGCAAGTATAGTCAGGAAGGCATTGTTAGGCCAGTGCAAGCTAGTATATGTTTCTGTTTTGTCTGATACACAATAGGTGTTCAGTAAAAGTTGGTTGAATAAATGAATTTTAGAACAAATTCCTTCCTAGAGACAGATTCAACATTTAACACCTATGCAGAAGTTTATCTTGCCTTGGGTCATGTTGTAAAGCTGTAGTAAGTTGCAGTATTTTCTTTCATATTGTCATTTTCTAATTGTGAAATAAACATAACTTCATTTTGAGTTTCTTGTTCAAAGGTAAAAACACAAATATGTTTTGGGTTTAAGTTCCAACCAGCACTTCTGTATCGCATCCTATAAATTCATGATGATTTTTTTCTGAGTATTGACAATGATGCAGAGAAAATAGGCTCAGGTTTAATAATATATTTGCCAAATGGAGATGTATATTTAGAGGTCGAAGAAGTACATGAAATCATTATACTCTTGAAGTTAGTTTCACCTTGTTTATCTTTCTGTGTTGTCCCTGAATAATTAAAGTGAACCAATGAGTTTCTCGTTTGCGTTCTTTAATCCACTCAGCAGGGAACCAAGGAGAGAGTATTTCTGTGGAAAGAAGACCTGATTTCCAAAAAGTCTCTTATGCTCAAATGGGAATATAATCACTGAGTTTAGAGCATGGCAGAAAGCTGAGTTTGACTGTTTCTTAGGCAGTATAACCTGAGGGGAGTTAATGTTTCAGTTGCTGTGATTATTATATATTGTGCATGTTTTAATCAGTAGTTCAGGTTTGGGATTTATACCTCATGACAGGTTCATGAGGGGTACAATTTGAAAAGCAATTGTAAAAATGGAAAATGGAAAATGCTTTCTATTTTCCAGCTTTTATAAAGATTTTCTTATTTGGTCAGCAGGGTAAATGTTGGAGGTAATTTTGAGTGAGTCCCGTATGTTCTCTGGTCCTACAGTTCAGAATATTTGTTTGGATACTAGAACAATCCCAGGTGCAAACAGTCTCAAGGGAGGAACAGCTGTGAGCTTGGGGAGGAAGATAAGATCATGAGTTCCTGGCAAGAAAATTTTCTCTGCAAGTCTTTAAAGAATGACAGATTCTCTCCCATAGGGACACTGAATACTTCAAAACTGCATGTTCCAATTGGAGAAATAGTTTTTGACCAAGATTTCTCAACCTTGGCCCTGTTGATATTTCAGCCTGGATGATTCATTACTGTGGGGGCTGTCCTGTGCATTAGAGGCTGTATAGGAGCATCCCTGACCTCTGCCCCCCACCAGATGCCAGAAGTGCCCTCTCCTCAGTCCATTTTGGGCACATTTGTCCCCAGCTGAGAAACACTCTTTTTGATTAATGGTGAGACAAAATCCATTGTTTCCTTACCTGCTCCCTTTACCCACCCCTCTTCAGACTCTTGGAATTTCTTTTTTCCCCTCCTACCTTCCCCTTTCCTATTCCTTTCTTCTTAAGCTTTCATTGGAGGGTTTAATTTACATAATTCTCCAGTTGATAACATAATTGGGGTTGGAAGCCACTATTATAGGTTGAATGTTTGTATCACCCCCAAATTCACATGTAAAACACAATGCCCAAGGGGTGAAGGTATTTATTAATGGGATTAGTGCTCTTATAAAAGAGAAATCAGAATGCTCCCTACCCCCTTCTGCCATGTGAGGACATAGTAAGAAGTTGGCAGTCTGCAACCCAGAAGAGAGCCTTCACGAAATCCTACCATGCTGGTACCCTGATCATGGATGTCCAGCTTCTACAACTGTGAGAAACATATTTCTGTTGTTTGTAAGCTATCCAGTCTGTGGTATTTTGTTATAGTAGCCCAGATGGACTAAAACAACCACTAATATAAATCTATTTAGTGTATCAATGCTGACTAATAGCTAGACGGCCTATAGCAATGGAGGCCAGAGTGGCCCCTGAAACAACTAACAAATGATTTCATGCTTTTGCATAGATAGCTACCCATCATCTACTTTTCTATGAAACTTCCTTCCTTATTCTATTCCTTTCTATTCCCCTGCAGTCTTCATCCTTCCTATATTCATTGTCTATTCTGTCTTTCCTTTCTTTGTATCACACTATTCTTGGGCATTTCTCAGCTCTTCTGATATTGTTCTTTCTAAAAGACTTACAAAAGGGCACAGGAGCCTGAAAACAAAATGGCACATTTGGGAAACTGTATATGACATAGGAGGGCCAGAGCTTAGGGAGCATGGGAGACAATAGCAGTGGTAAGGCAGAGGGTCTCCAGGAGCCAAATCATGAAGGATCTTATACAAGTAATAGAAATAATAGGGCTTCATTTCAAAAACAGGAAATCAGAAACAAAAGTGTATCTACAAATTCTCTCACCCAAAGATAGTAACTATTAAGATTTCCTTACATTTTCTTTGGCACTAGATCTCTGCACAATAGGGATTTGAATTTGGAATTGTTGCTTTATTGTGTGTGGTGGGGGACAGCACATAGTTCTGGTTGTACTGTATATATGTATAATGTATGTATACATGAATTCTGGGTTTTGTTTCCCAACATGGAAAATCACTTACTGCCTTAGAAATTATCTGGTTAATGTGAAAAACAGAACTGCTTTAAAAAACCAAATCCAGTAAAAAAGGAGTTTTTGAAAAATTATACAGGGTAGTCTCATAGGGAAAGGACAGTGAATGCAACAAGGCCTAATGAGAGATGGAGCTATTCTCGTTGCTTTGTTTTTTCCTGGGGTCTCTGTTTCTCCCTGTACACATGCGCTATTCTCAGACTTCATTATTGATGGGATGTTTTTGTATCTGTTTCCCTATTCAGTTCAATTCAGTTCAGTTGCTCAGTCATGTCTGACTATTTGCGACCCCATGAACCGCAGCAGGCCAGGTCTCCCTGTCCATCACCAACTCCCGGAGTTCACCCAAACCCATGTTCACTGAATCAGTGATGCCATCCAACCATCTCATCCTCTGTCCTCCCCTTCTCCTCCTGCCCTCAATCTTTCCCAGCATCAGGGTCTTTTCCAATGAGTCAGCTCTTCGCATCAGGTGGCCAAAGTATTGGAGTTTCAGTTTCAACATCAGCCTTTCCGATGAACACCAAGGACTGATCTCCTTTAGGATGGACTGGTTGGATCTCCTTGCATTCCAAGGGACTCTCAAGAGTCTTCTCCAACACTGCACTTCAAAAGCATCAATTCTTTGGCACTCAGCTTTCTTTATAGTTCAACTCTCACATCCATACATGACTACTGGACAAACCATAGCCTTGCCTGGATGGACCTTTGTTGACAAAGTAATGTCTCTGCTTTTTAATACGCTATCTAGGTTGGTCATAACTTTCCTTCCAAGGAATAAGTGTCTTTTAATTTCATGGCTGCTATCACCATCTGCAGTGATTTTGAGCCCAGAAAAATAAAGTCAGCCACTGTTTCCACTGTTTCCCCATCTATTTGCAATGAAGTGATGGGACCGGATGCCATGATCTTCGTTTTCTGAATGTTGAGCTTTAAGCCAACTTTTTCACTCTCCTCTTTCACTTTCATCAAGAGGCTCTTTAGCTCTTCTTCACTTTCTGCCATAAAGGTAGTATCATCTGCATATCTGAGGTTATTGATAGTTTTCCTGGCAATCTTGATTCCAGCTTGTGTTTCTTCCCGTCCAGCGTTTCTCATGATGTACTCTGCATAGAAGTTAAATAAGCAGGGTGACAATATACAGCCTTGATGTACTCCTTTTCCTATTTGGAACCAGTCTGTTGTTCCATGTCTAGTTCTGTTACTTCCTGACCTGCATACAGATTTCTCAAGAGGCAGGTCAGGTGGTCTGGTATTCCCATCTCTTTCAGAATTTTCCACAGTTTATTGTGATGCACACAGTCAAAGGCTTTGGCATAGTCAGTAAATCAGAAGTAGATGTTTTTCTGGAACTCTCTTGCTTTTTCAGTGATCCATCAGATGTTGGCAATTTGATCTCAGGTTCCTCTGCCTTTTCTAAAACCAGCTTGAACATCTGGAAGTTTACAGTTCACGTATTGCTGAAGCCTGGCTTGGAGAATTTTAAGCATCACTTTACTAGGGTGTGAGATGAGTGCAATTGTGCAGTACTTCGAGCATTCTTTGGCATTGCCTTTTTTGGGATTGGAATGAAAACTGATCTTTTCCAGTCCTGTGGCCACTGCTGAGTTTTCCAAATTTGCTGGCATATTGAGTGCAACACTTTCACAGCATCATCTTTCAGGATTTAAAATCCTGTTTCCCTATTATTATGCTGCAATTCCAGCTCTGACTTAAAATGAACTTGCATCTTGGCTTTCCTAGCTGACAGGTTTCTCGGTCTAGATTGCTCAAAGAGAATTCAACACAGAGAGAGAGAGAAAGATGCATGAGGGAAAGGGCATATGATTATCTCTGAGATTGAATGTCCAATTCTGGTTCAGTGAACTGTGACTGCAAGAAAAGGGGAGTGGGTTTGAGAAGGTCATGGACAGAGATGCTCTGGCCAGGGCTGTGCAGAGAGACAAAGGGAACATATCTAATATGCTTATGTGGTTAAAAATTCTTAATATTTTTATGACTTCGTCACTGCAAAAGACTTTGATTCTGGGAGGGATTGGGGGCAGGAGGAGAAGGGGACGACAGAGGATGAGATGGGTGGATAGCATCCCTGACTTGATGGACGTGAGTCTGAGTGAACTCTAGGAGTTGGTGATGGACAGGGTGGCCTGGCGTGCTGCAATTCATGGGGTCGCAAAGAGTCGGACACGACTGAGCAACTGAACTGAACTGAATATTCCGTGGAACGAATGGACTAGAATCCTCACATATTTGAATCTTCTCTCTTTTAGTCAGTGATGAAGGAGATTGAGAGTCATGGTTTGGAAGTTTTCCGGCTGAAGACTGGAAGTGTCAAACACCACTTTTTGTCACCCTTCACATTTCATTATCTAGAACTCAGTCACATGACCACATCTAATGGAAACTGTGACTGGGAAATGTAGTCTGTCTCTGTGCCCTGGAGAAAAGGAGAAGATGGACGTTTATCAGGAGAAGAAAGTTTCTGCCTCAGGCCACAACTTTCATTTTGAGGCTCATATTTCAGAGGATAGCTGTGCCCTTTGCCACTTTGTCTCTTAGAGAAACGTTATGCTGAATAGGCTAGAGTACTGATTTGAGTGGCAGTCCTTTTGTTATCTTATGACATTATAAAAAACATTCTTGCCTTTATTATGCATGTATGAGTAAGACTTTCAGAGAAATGAAAGCTAACGAAAGCAAATGTTGATCGACATCCTTTAAAAGTTGCATTAGAGTGACCATCTAGACTTTTAACCTGAAGAGCTTGGTGGTAAACTCTTAGGCTCTGTCCTTATTGTACTCCTTTGTATTTAGATTGAAACACTTTTTCTTTAAAATAAAATGTTCTTGCTAATACAGATTACAATTCAATAAAAAGAAATGATACAGAAAAGTATACCATGACAACTGGCTCATAAAATAAAAGAGTATAATACATATCTGAGGAAAATGAAGATTAATAAAAAGGTAATTAAGGTATATAATACTCTGCCCACTACCTACTCCCCTAAAAAGAAAAACAAATAAATAAGCCAACTAACTAGTGAAGACCAATTCTATAAAATCAGCAGGTTTCTCTGGTGAGTAAAATTGGGAATGGACTTTCAGCATTTGCAAAGGGAAATATAATTGAATTTCTTTACAAAATGAATGAATTTCTCTTAACTCCTAGTAAATTTGAGATCTAGTTTAATTTTAAATGTGTGCTCATAAATTTTGCCTAGTTCCCATGTTTGTTCCCATTTTAAATGGTCCCTGGTGGGAAACGAAGTCTTGAAAACTGTGGGATGGTATTTTTTATGCCTTCATGGAGAAGATGTATAAAATCATAAGAGGATTGAAAGTCTTACCTATCAGTAGCTTTCCAAATTGTTTCTAATTTGAAAGGATTACAGCTGCCACATCTTGGAACCTAAATTACCTTTAAAGATAAAGAGAATGAAAAATGGTAATTTTACTAATCTAAGTAAATAATTTGTGTATCTTGGCCATAGCCTTTTAATACAGGAACATGTACATTAATAGAAAATTCTAATTTGATATTTACCCTTCAAGGGGTGTAGGATTTCTTAATATCAATTTTTAATTACCATCTTTCTAAATTCCATATATATGCATTAGTATACTGTATTGGTGTTTTTCTTTCTGGCTTACTTCACTCTTAATTTTTAAATTAAAATTACATCTACAGAGCATGAATTTAACTTAGAGGAAGAGAATGATAGGATGACTTGGAAGGACATTATTATAAAGTGGAGCATAATTGTTTATTTTCATTTATTTTGGAGACTACTAAAGCATCTTGGTCAAAACTAGAGAATATGTAGTATTTTCTTTCTCTACCATTATATACACACACACACACACACACACACACACACACACATATATACATGTACGCCAGCCCTACTAATGCTAGCATATCTCTAGATGTCCTTTCATAGACATGTTTAGTTTCTATACAGAAGTCTGATACACTGTTGAATTAAAAATATTCTGATGTATTCTAAACAGGGAGACATGACAATTAGTTCACTTTCATAAGTATGTATCATCCTAACATTATTATGTCAATTCTATAATTAAAAGAGTCAAAATAAATATTCCTATAAAAACACATTCAGTGGAATAATAAGCTCATATATATTCATTTTGAAAAGAGAAATGCCACATGATCATGTGGTTAGGAAGATTTTGTTACCTTAATGATTCCTAAAGGAGATCAGTCCTGGGTGTTCATTGGAAGGATTGATGTTGAAGCTGAAACTCCAATACTTTGGCCACCTGATGCAAAGAGTTGGCTCATTTGAAAATACTCTATGCTGGGAAAGATTGAGGGCAGGAGGAGAAGGGGATGACAGAGGATGAGATGGTTGGATGGCATCACTGACTCGATGGACATGAGTTTGAGTGAACTCTGGGAGATGGTGATGGACAGGGAGGCCTGGTATGCCATGATTCATGGGGTCGCAAAGAGTCAGACACAACTGGGTGACTGAACTGAACTGAATGATTAGCATTAGGAATGGCATCAGGGATGTCATGAGTTAGTATGTGCATAGTGGTTAAGTAGGTGGGTTTCATTGTTCATGCATAGATTTAAAAGTATTTATTGATGTAATTCCGTGGTAGCCCAGTGGTTAGGCCTCCATTCTTCCACTGCCCCAGGTGCCCAGGTTGGATACCTGGTCAGAAAACTAAGATCACGCATGTGGCCAAAAAGAAATGTATTTGTTGAGCACCACTTTGTTAAGCATGTTTCTATATGCTGGGGACACAGCAGTAAAAAAGACAAACAGACATTCCTATTCTCATGTAGATTGTATTCCAGTAATCAAAAAAACTGAAGTAGATTCCCAACTCTATCATTTACCAGTTGCATGACTTTTGAAATTTACTTAAACTTAGCAGCTGAAACTCAGCTTCCTCAACTATGACATGTAGATAATATAAATGGGGGGAAAGTGGAAACAGTGGCAGACTTTATTTTCTTGGGCTCCAAAATCACTATGGACAGTGACTGCAGCCATGAAATTAGACACTTGCTCCTTGAAAGGAAAGATGACAAACCTAGATAGTGTATTAAAAAGCAGAGACATCACTTTGCTGACAAAGGTCTGTATAATAAAAGCTATAGTTTTTCCAGTGATAAGCTTTCATTTTATTTTCACAATCTAAAAACAAGTCAAAGAAATAGTTGAGTCACATCTCATCTCGGTTTGAGACATTTGAGTGAGGAAAAACTTGTTAATAAAAATATGAATAATTAGAAATAATTGCTGTGAATGATAATTGTCCTTTCACATTCAGGAATGAAAGAGATTATTTTCTCACAAGTTAAACAGTTATTTTATTTTATTTTTATTTTTTTTTTTAATTAATTTTTATTTTTTAGTTTGTTTTGCTTTACAATACTGTATTCGTTTTGTTACACATTGACATGAATTAGCCATGAGTGTACATGA
This sequence comes from Aepyceros melampus, assembly GCA_006408695.1. Taxonomy (NCBI): domain Eukaryota; kingdom Metazoa; phylum Chordata; class Mammalia; order Artiodactyla; family Bovidae; genus Aepyceros; species Aepyceros melampus. The sequence goes on along the minus strand of SJXQ01010678.1, from coordinate 33,575 downwards.
ACTCCCATTCCCGACCCCCTCCTCCACCCTCCCGCCCCACACCCTCTCTCTGGATTATCCCCGTGCATCAGTCCTTAGCATCCTGCATCCTGCATCAAACCTGGACTGGCAATTCATTTCGCTTATGATATCACACATGTTACATTGCCACTCTGCCAACCCATCCCACCCTCTCCCTCTCCCACAGAGTCCAAAAGGCCATTCTATACAAATTCTTGCCTGGAGAATTCCATGGACAGAGGAGCCTGGCGGGCTACAGTCCATGAGGTCACACAGATTATTTAGGTCAGATTATTATAAGTTCACACACTCTTATTTAGATTTTTTTCCTATATCAGTCATTACAGAGACCTGAATAGAGTTCCCTGTGCTATATAGTCGGTTTTTATTAGTTATCTATTTTATATATTGTGCATATATGTCAATCCCAATCTCCCAATTTATCCCCCACTTCTTCACAGATGTGGAAAGCAAACTTAAGCACTGGCCTCATTTGAATTCAAAAATGCCAATACTGGATATTTGACTTGGAGCTAGTCTGGCAATTTTCTCCTCACTCAGTAGAGTTAACAGCTACCACACAGGGATGTTGAGAAGATTCCATGAATAACATATGAAGTTTCTGTTGTAAATGCCACAGAGTTAGCTTGCAGCAAGAGCTAGTTTCCTTTGCAATAGGGTCCTGCTTGTGACAGCAATTATAACTGTCACTGTAATAATTATGATGATTATTTCAACATTTTTTGGTTGGGTACATAAAACAAGCTCAAAAATTTGTCCAAAGAGATTGGTCACTTCTACATTTGACCTTACACTGTATAATGCATATACTGCAGTAAATTTTAAAAGGCTTAGTATTTGAATACCAGAAAAATAAAGCAAAGAGAAAAAATTTTAGCATGGTTATTGGTAAATTCCTTACCACAGTTAAAACTGGATATTTTAATGAGGTGTTTTCTCTTATTTCATTACTTGTTGACAAAAAAATCCCTTGAACATGATCAATGCTAAAATCTTACTTGGGGTACTATTTAATATCCTCATCTTTGAAAATTAAAAATTACCTCGCTTCTTACTGACTTTTGCTTGCCATTTGTCTATTTTTGTAGCTCACTGCAAAAGATTTGTTCAATAAATGTGACATTACCATTAAAATTATTTTAAGCTAGCTTGTTTACTTTTACTTCAAAGGAAATAGTCAAATAATTTTAGTACCAGCTTAATCCTCCAGTAGAGCAGTTCTAGTGTACTTTGCATTAATGTGTTTATATCTAAAAATGAAACAACATGCTGAGTCAGTAAGAAGAGAAGGAATCTTAAGCCTTTAAGGCATCTTTTTACTGAGCTGAAGAATTTACTTTTATGAATCAGTGTTCCACCAGAGTAACTAATTGAATATATTTCAGAAATTCTTTTAAATCAAGATGTTTGTATTTTTCTTAAAGAATCATAGTTTGTGTCAAGATACTTTAATCAATTGAGTTCACATGGATGGATTGAATTTGTTTCAGTGTATGTTTTATTCAAGGAGAACTAATGATATTCTTCCACTCAGGGATTTAGGGAATGAAGCTGTTTGTTTATTAAAACGAAAACAGCAAGAATATCTCAGAGTAAATGCAACTCAAGCTAGAAAAATGCTTTTGTATTTGAAAATAGAAAGTCACTAATCATTTTGTTTTTAATGATGTGAGGAACCAGTAGGAGTGAATGCCATCTACAGGTATTTGAGGATGAAGTGGAGAGGAAATCTGTGCAGGCAGTTTACCATCTCTTTGAAAATTGTTATCACTGGTAGCTTAAGGAAGGGAAAAGAGAGAAAAGGAAGGTTATGTTAGAATGTACTTGAATGTGTTTGTAGGCTAAGGGGAAGATAGAAAAATTAATATTGATCCACACAGGTTAAACACCTGCCTGGCATTTGATATTTAGCTGGAGTTGAAACAAGGGTTTAATCCTATTTTCCTTTGATGGTAAGGACTACATGGTAATTCACTGTTTCCGACTCCTGCTGTGCCCATAGGTGAAGGAGTGAGGGGAGAGAAAAGAAAACTCCAGTGGCCACTACAGAGAAGTCTGGTGACTGGATCAGGTGCAAGTATAACTCCTAAAGTGATACACTTTCCTCAGTGATAGGAAAAAAAAAAAAAAAAAAGCATTGGTAAAGTTATAGACAAGAATGAAGAAGAAAAAAAAATGGCAGGTGCTAACAGATGTTGTCTTTCCATATAAGCTTTAGAATTCATTTGTTTATATCAACAAAATCATTTCCTCAGACTTTTTGAAGACAAATTTATATCTTTATTGGAATTTTCATCCCTGGGGACACTGGAAAATAATTCAGAACATGTTTCAGTTGTGAGAATAGAACAGAACACAGAAAGGATAATGAACAAAGAAAAAGACACTTATCTCTATTGGAGCCTCTACACTAATAAATGTTTGTTTACAACTAGCCTCTAGAAAGTTTGGGAGTGATGAGTGATGTTTGTCTCCTATGAGAACTGCCTTCTTAGCCAGTCTTCTTTTTGCACTCCGTTCCATGGTGGCTCAGTGGTAAAGAACCTGCCTACCAATGCAGGAGATGTGGGTTCAGTCCCTGGGTTGGGAAGATCCCCTGAAGAAAGAAATTGCAACCCACTCCAGTTTTTTTGCCTGGGAAATCCCATGGCCAAAGGAGCCTGTAACGTTACAATCCATGGGGCTGCAAAAGAGTTGGACACTACTTAGTAACTAAACAACAACAACAACCAGTGTTCTATTTATTGGAACCTGGCCTGCTAAATGTCATCCTAATCCTGGAATTACCTTAATGACATTCCCTTCCTTTAAATAAAATTTATATTTCCTCTTGTCACCTTCATTTCAGTTTAGTTCTCTGTGAATTCCAAAGATCCAGTATTACTTCCAGCAAACATTTCTATGTAGTAAGAGAATCCTTTTAGACACAATGTCTTTGTCCTTGAATCTGATTGAACTGTGATTTCTTGGCGGGATTTCTAAAATTTCTGCTTTCTTAGTGGGTACAGATGTGGAAGAGATCCCTGCTGCTGCTGCTGCTAAGTCACTTCAGTCGTGTCCGACTCTGTGTGACCCCATAGATGGCAGCCCACCAGGCTCCCCTGTCCCTGGGATTCTCCAGGCAAGAACACTGGAGTGGGTTGCCATTTCCTTCTCCAGTGCATGAAAGTGAAAAGTGAAAGTGAAGTCGCTCAGCCTTGTCCAATTCTTAGTGACCCCATGGACTGCAGCCTACCAGGCTCCTCTGTCCATGGGATTTTCCAGGCAAGAACATTGGAGTGGGGTGCCACTGCCTTCTCCAAGAGATCCCTAGAGTTCACTATTTTCACATTCTCTTCTTCCTAGGAACTGAGACAGATTACCCAGACTCCCTTGCAGTTAACTGGGGCTCCATGACTAAGGGCTGGTTAAGAAATATAGTAAAAAGTGATACATACTTTCAAGAGTGAATCACAATGACTCTTCCCCTTTCCACATAATTTTTTTCTTTTTAAAAAATATTTTCTAATTGAAGTATTGTTGATTTATACTATTGTATTAGTTTCAGGTACATAATATAATGATTCAGTTTTTGTGAAGATAATATTCCATTATAAATTACTATAAGATATTGGATACAATTCCCTGTGCTATACAGTAAATCCTTATTATTGATCTATTTTAAGTATAGTAGCTTGTGTTTGTTAATTCCTTAAAAAAATTTGTCCTTCCCTCCCTCCCTGCCCCCAAATTGTGTTAAATGCATTTATATCAATTTTAGAACTGTTATGTTAAAAATACTGCATGTTCAGATTTTCATGATTTAATATGATGTTAGCTGTAGGCTTTATGCAAATATTATTTATCAAACTGAAGAATTTCCCGTTGGTCCCTAGTATGATCTGTGTTTTTATCATGAATGGACTTTGGATTTTGCTAAATGCTTTTATGACTCAACTGATATGATAATATGATTTTCTATTTCTATTGATTACATTGATTAATTCTCAAATATTTAGCCTGCTTAGCATATCTGCAATAGATTTCCTTGAACATGGAGTATGACACTCTTTATACCTTTTGAGTTAAATTTTTTTCATATTTTTGAGGATAGTTTTGTCAATGTTCATGAAAGAACTGGTCTATAGTTTTCATTTCTTATAATACCTTAATCTGCTTTGTTGTTTGGGGCAATGCGATTCTCGGAGAAAGAAGCAAGTTTTTTCCCTGTATCTTTTCCTGGACAAGATTTTAGAGAATTAGTGCCATTTTTTCTTTAAATGTTTGCTAGAATTTACCAGTAAAACCATTTGAGTCTGGTGATTTATTGGTTTGGATGGCTAGTTTATGATTTAACTTCTTTACTAGGTATAGAATTGCTGAAGTAATTTACTTTTTTGTGTGTTTTGGTACTTCGTGTTTTTCAAATAATTGGTCTGTTTTATCTGAATTTTCAAATTTGTAGACATGAAGCTGTTTACATATTTTTTATTGTCATCTAAATCCAGGGAATTAACAGTAATGATCCTCTTTAAGTTATGATATCGATGTTTCAAGTCATCTCCCTTTTCATATTCATTAGCCTGGCTAGAGGTCTGTAAAGTGTGTGGTTCTTTTCAAAGAACTATTTTTTAGTTTTGTTGATTTTTCTCTATTGTTTTCTTGTTTTCAGTTTCATGCTTAGTGCTCTAATTTTAATTATTTTTTTCCCCTGCTTGCTTTAGAGTTAAATTGATCCTTGTTTCCTAGTCTTTTAAATTGGAAGCTTGGATTATTGATTTTAGACCTTTCTTTTATATTACATGCACTAGATGTTACACATTTTCCTTTAGGCATTAAACTATTTTTATAGCATGACAATGATTTTGATAGGTTTTATTTTTATTTTCATCTAGTTCAAAATTTGTTTTAATTCCTCTTGAGTCGTCCTATTTGACTCATATGTTATTTGCTATTTAGTAATGTATCATTTAATTTCCAAATGTTTGGTGATTTTCCAGCTAAGATTTTGCTATTGATTTTGTAATTCCACTGTGCTATGAGTGCATACTTTGTATGACTTCTATTCCCCTATTTGATGAGGTATGCTTTATGGTCTAGAATGTGGTCTTTTGTGGTGAATGTTCCATGTGAACTTGAGCATGATGAGCATTCAGCTGTTATTGAAGAGTGTATTCTAAAATTATCAATTAGACCAAAAGGATTGATAGTGACCTTCAGATCCACTCTCTCTTTATTGATTTTCTACCTACTTGACCCATCAGTTTTTGAAAAGGGGAGTGTTTTAACTTACAAATATAATAGTGCATGTACCTATTACTTGTTTTAGTTCTATCATGTATTTGATACTCTTTTGTTAGGTGCATACCCTTTTAGGATTATTATGCTTTCTTGAAGAATTGACCCCTTTATCACTTTGTAATATCCTCTTATTAACTCTCAGTCTTTCAGCCAGTTTCTGTCTCTGGTCTGTGATCTTCTCAAGTCTTTCTTTATATACAGTTTTCAGGTAAGAATACCTGGGCTGGCCTGAGAAGTTGCCCATCATCTTTCTCATATACTGCTTATATGGATAGTTATATTGCCCTCTCCCAATCTAGTCCATACCATATAAAGCAATAAGCATATTAATAGGTAGCGCTTTTATAACTCATACTATGTATTAGGCACTAGGCTCAGCACCTTATATATATTTACTTCTTTGTTTCCTATAAATAACTTATGAGGAGGCACTATCCTTATCTGTATTTTATAGTTGAGGAAACTGAGAGACACATTAAATAATTTTCTCAGGGTCAGTAGCTAAATAGCAGGTCAAGATTTTGTCATTAAGAAGACTACATCTTGAATAATTAGAAATTTGTGTGAATGGATGTTGGACAAATGAGCTTTTGTGTCGCCAAATAAAAGCATAATTTTAGCTTGTTATCACTTTCTCATGTCACCATGAAAAGGCAATGAATAGCACAATGTTTCTACAACCACTTAGTGTATTGTTTACCAGCCATTTCTGTGATTGCTACCTGACAGCAAGTCAATACTTGTTACTTCTGAGTGTTTTTGTTTCTTTAGTAATCTCCAAATTTATATTCTCCAATACCATGAGGTGTAATTCAGTGTTCACTATTAAATGAATTAGCTAAGTGGATCTGTAAATGTTTCTGACAAAATTAGGTTTCATTTTCTGTGGAGTCTGGTGGACGAAATTACAGCATTTAATTTAGTGAATTATGAGGACACAGGCTGTGCTTCATTGATTTATTCACCTTTTTCCCTTTAGTGTGGACTTTGAAAATGTAGTTATAACTATTTTATTTCCAATAGAAAATAAAACGTTGAGTTTTCAGGACTGGAATAGTTGCACAAATCTGGGTTATTTTTACATAATTCTTATAAGTCATGTTGAAAAGTGCTTATACATGGTAGCCTATTTTACATATTTATTGACATGAACAACTATATCTTATATCTTAGGCTAAAAAATTGAGACATCTGGCTGTCAAACAGTCTCCCATCTTGCTCATACTATATTGGTCTATTATATAAATTTTCACATTTTATGAAATTTGGCAAGAAAAAAGAACTGGTGCTCAAGAAGCAGCTTATGTAATTTAAACTATGTATTTACCATGTGTCTGTGTTTTCTATAAACTCCTTGAATAAAACCTAGGTATGAGAATTTGATTCTTTAAAAATGTATTTTTAAGAAGATTTGAAGCTAAGTGAAACAATTAGACCCACTGGTCAGCTGACATGAAGGAAATAATTATTTTTAGGTAAATATGGTGGAATGTATTATCACAGGAGTCCATTTCCATGTCCCAAACACATAGAATATAACTGAATAAATTAAATGCATAGCGAAGCTTGAAATGAAGAATGGAAAAATCCACAAGTGTTTGAAATGGAGCAGAAAAGTCAAGAAAAAACACTTATTAGATGTCAAGTGAAAATGCCTATAGGGAAATTGGAATGAGATATGAACTTTAAACAAAAAATATAGGCTTCCATACAACCACATGGATAATAATCCTGACCACTGATTCGAGAAGTACAACAAGCAGGATTTGAATTGCCATGAGAAACCCTGGAGCCATCAAGGGATATATTATGAATGTTGCCTAGAAAAATTCCACCCCAGCTGCCACAGAGAAATAGCAAAGAAATTCTCTATCATCTCTCTGAATTCTCCCCTCTCAACATTACTCTTGTAAACCTTTGTAACACTTGAGAGTTGAATAAACTTAAGCATTCTCTTGACTATGCATCTGTTGCTTTCTCTGCTTTGAATATTCTTCCTCCACAGAGCCATGCATGTCATCACTTCTTGTTTGTCAAGTCATTGCTCAAGTATCATCTTGTCAGAAAGGCTTTCCTCACTGCTGTATATACAATAGCATCTGTTTCTCCAGCCAAGAACACTGTGTGATCACTTCACCTTTCTTTAAATTTCACCATAGTGCCTACCATCATCAAAAACATGAAGAATTCATTGGTTTATCATCAGTCTTCTATCACTAGAATTAAGCTGTATGCAGACAGAGACCTGTTTAAGCATTTAGCTTAATGATATAATATCATTATATAATGTATATATACATTATATAATACATTATACATTATATAATATATCATTGTATAATGTATATAATGTATCATTATATAATATATCATGTGGCACATAAAAGATGCTCAGTTGTCCTTATTAAGAATAAGAGAAAGGATAGAAGGAAGAAAGAAAGAAAGGGAAGACATGCCTCAAATAGATAATAGGTAAAAGGTTGCCTCTCTAAATGAATTCAAGCTAGATTTAGAAAAGGCAGAGGAAAGTCAAAGTGAAGTCGCTCAGTCATGTCCAACTCTTTGTGACCCCATGGACTGTAACCTACCAGGCTCCTCCATCCACGGGATTCTCCAGGCAAGAATACTGGAGTGGGTTGCCATTTCCTTCTCCAGGGGATCTTCCTGACCCAGGGGTTGAACCCGGGTCTCCCACCTTGCAGGCAGACGCTTTAACTTTTGAGCTACCAGGGAAGCACCAGAAGGGAAGGCAGAGGAACCAGAGATCAAATTGCCAAATCTACTGGATCACAGATAAAGCAAGAGAATTCCAGAAAAATCATCTACTTCTGCTTATTGACTACACTAAGGTCTTTGACTGTGTGGATCACAACAAACTGGAAAATTATTCAAGAGATGGGAATACCAAAGCACCTTATCTGCCTCTTGAGAAATCTGTATGCAGGTCAAGAAGCAACAGTTAGAACTGGACATGGAACAACAGACTAGTTCCAAGTTGGGAAAAGAGTACATCAAGGTTGTATACAGTCACCTTGCTTATTTAACTTCTATGCAGAGTACATCATGAGAAACACTGGACTGGATGAAACACAAGCTGGAATCAAGATTGCCAGGAGAAATACCAATAATCTCAGATATGCAGATGACACCACCCTTATGTCAGAAAGTGAAGAGGAACTAAATAAAAGTGAACTCTTGATAAAAGTGAAAGAAGAGAGTGAAAAAAGCTGGCTTAAAACTCAACATTCAAAAACCAAAGATCATGGAATCTGGTCCCATCACTTTGTGGTGAATAGATGGGGAAACAATGGAAACAGCGAGAGACTTTATTTTCTAAGGCTCCAAAATCACTGCAGATGGTAACTAAAGCCATGAAATTAAAAGATGGTTGCTCCTTGGAAGAAAAGCTATGACCAACCTAGACAACATGTTAAAAAGCAGAGACATTACTTTGCCAACAAAAATCCATCAAGCAAAATTATGATTTTTCCAGGAGTCATGTATGGATGTGAGAGTTGAACTAAAAGGAAAGCTGAGTGCCAAAGAATTGATGCTTTTAAACTGTGGTGTTGGAGAAGACTCTTGAGAGTCCTGTAGAGAGCAAGGAGATCCAACCAGTCCATCCTAAAGGAAATCAGTCCTAAGTATTCACTGAAAGAACTGATGCTGAAGTAGAAGCTCCAATACTTTGGTTACCTGATGCAAAGAACTGACTCATTGAAAAGACCCTGATGTTGGGAAAGATTGAATGCAAGAGAAGGGAATGACAGAGAATGAGATGTTTGGATGGCGTCACCAACTGGATGGACATGGGTTTGAGCAAGTTCTGAGAGTTGGGGAAGCCTGGAGTGCTGCATCCATGGGGTAGCAAAGAGTCGGACATGACTGAGCGACTGAAATGAACTGAACTGAACTGAACTAAAAGAATAGTAGGCTTGATAATTCTTGTTTGATTGCTCACTGAGTTAACAACCTTGTATCATTAAAAAAAAAGTCACTGCTATTATGAAGTCATTAGTGGTACTGTGTGGGGGAGCAGAGATAAGCATTGGCATTACAAAGAAGCAAGACTGAATCTGTTGAAAGTGTCAATTTATTAATCATCAGTGCATTGCTTCCTTATAACCTGGGATTCAGTTTATGGCAGAAATTGTTTATTGTTCTTGATCCTGCTTGACTATGAGGAAGTTTGTCCTCAAGACTGGGCTACTACGAAGACACCAAAGCATTTGTACTCACATTTATACTCATTTCTTTTTTCTAATTCTTCTGTGTCTCACTTATCTGTACCAATAGATATGATGCTTAGAAACTTCTGTCCCTTATAAATGTATCTGATGTCAAATGGATTTTGAATAAGATCAGAACAGGCAAATAAGGCCCAGTCTTCAAAACTCTTCATGTCTTATGACACAAATATCAAGCATTTACATTTATTAGTGCCTAGAAACATTTTCTCATTATTTGCTGTATGCTGATGCTAAATCGCTCAGTCGTGTCTGACTCTGCGACTCATGGACTGTAGCCCACAGGCTCCTCTGTCCATGGGATTCTCCAGGAAAGAATACTGGAGTGGATTGCCATGTCCTTCTCCAATTTTGGTGTATAAGTTTGTGCTATTTAGGTCAGATAAGCTTATTTTCTGAGGCTTCCCATGTGGTGATAGTGGTAAAGAACCTGCCTACCAATGAAGGAGATGTATGAGACTCAGGTTTAATCCCTGGGTCAGAAAGATGTCCTGGAAGAGGCCATGGCAACGCCCTCCAGTATTCTTATTTAGAGAATTCCACATCAGAGGAGCCTGGAGGGCTTTGGTCCATAGGGTTGCAAAGGGTCAGGCACGACTGAAGCAGCTTAGAACAGCACAACACACTCTCATTTCTATCGAAAAGCTTTAATTTTCCACAGTATACATATATACGTTCAACTAAGTTTTGAAAGATGTATATGTAATACTCTGCCTTCTTTGGCTCAATTCTGAGTTCAGTTCAGTTTAGTCACTCAGTCGTGTCCGACTCTTTGCAACCCCATGAATCGCAGCACTCCAGGCCTCCCGGTCCATCACCAACTCCCGGAGTTCACTCAGACTCACGTCCATTGAGTCCGTGATGCCATCCAGCCATCTCATCCTCTGTCGTCCCCTTCTCCTCCTGCCCCCAATCCCTCCCAGCATCAGGGTCTTTTTCAATGAGTCAACTCTTTGCATGAGGTGGCCAAAGTACTGGAGCTTCAGCTTTAGCATCATTCCTTCCAAAGAAATCCCAGGGTTGATCTCCTTCAGAATGGACTGGTTGGATCTCCTTGCAGTCCAAGGGACTCTCAAGAGTCTTCTCCAACACCACAGTTCAAAAGCACCAATTCTTCTGCGCTCAGCCTTCTTCACAGTCCAACTCTCACATCCATACATGACCACAGGAAAAACCATAGCCTTGACTAGACGGACCGGACCTTAGTCGGCAAAGTAATGTCTCTGCTTTTGAATGCACTATCTAGGTTGGTCATAACTTTTCTTCCAAGGAGTAAGCGTCTTTTAATTTCATGGCTGCAGTCACCATCTGCAGTGATTTTGGAGCCCCCCAAAATAAAGTCTGACACTGTTTCTACTGTTTCTGACAGAATGTGCTCCACTGGAGAAGGGAATGGCAAGCCACTTCAGTATTCTTGCCTGAGAACCCCATGAACAGTATGAAAAGGCAAAATGATAGGCTCAATCCTGAAGGTACATGTAAAAGTCATAACTTTTATCACATGTTATCTCTGATTTTTAAGTAATAGCCATCAGAATTGCCCTTAGTTATGAATATTTGAGGTCTTCAGGGCAAAGTTGAATGACAGTAGAGAGAAAAACTGTCAGAGTGGGCAAAGAATTGTAGAGTGATGGAAAAGATACCTTTCAAAAGGTGGAAAAGAAGTTTCAAAAAACCATAGCCTTGACTAGACGGACCGGACCTTAGTCGGCAAAGTAATGTCTCTGCTTTTGAATGCACTATCTAGGTTGGTCATAACTTTTCTTCCAAGGAGTAAGCGTCTTTTAATTTCATGGCTGCAGTCACCATCTGCAGTGATTTTGGAGCCCCCCAAAATAAAGTCTGACACTGTTTCTACTGTTTCTGACAGAATGTGCTCCACTGGAGAAGGGAATGGCAAGCCACTTCAGTATTCTTGCCTGAGAACCCCATGAACAGTATGAAAAGGCAAAATGATAGGCTCAATCCTGAAGGTACATGTAAAAGTCATAACTTTTATCACATGTTATCTCTGATTTTTAAGTAATAGCCATCAGAATTGCCCTTAGTTATGAATATTTGAGGTCTTCAGGGCAAAGTTGAATGACAGTAGAGAGAAAAACTGTCAGAGTGGGCAAAGAATTGTAGAGTGATGGAAAAGATACCTTTCAAAAGGTGGAAAAGAAGTTTCTATGAGAGACTGAAAAATTAAATCTAGCATTCTTTAAGACATTTTATTAATTCAGTTCAATATCATGAATATTGGATTTGATTCTTTGAGGCTTCTCTTGACATTCCTCTTTTGAATCTAGCTTAAAGTATAGTCTGGTTCCTTAAATGTTGTTATTGGCTTTATATTGTTTCAATCATGCATTCTTTCAGCAAGCATTTATTGTTTGTTAGTCCATACATAAGCCTTTAAGTTGTGGCAGGAATCTGTCTCAGTGACTTGATTCAGCATGCTGTTGTGATCCTCGTGTCTCAGTCTGAGGTCTATATGTCTGGTAGGCTGAGTCACCAGCTGTGAATGCTAGTATATTTTTCTTCCTTTGTTTTTTATGATAGTTCATAGGGAAAATAATGCTGTGACTTTCATGTCAGTTTTTTGTTTGTGTGGGGAACCAGGGGGAATGGGGGTGACTGACCATCCTTATGTGATCTCCTGAAGGTGAAAGTAGTACTGAAAGGAAGAAAGGCACAGAACTGAAAGGAAGGCAGTCTGCTTCCTTAATCTCTAAGATGAGTGTGTTATCAGCCTAAAATTGAATTCATTGGCTTTATATAATTGTAATTCAAACCAATCTACAATAACTGCTTATATCTTAATGATGATGGAGTGCTAAAGTTATCATTACTGTTTATAAAAGACATCATAACTATAATTAACTCATATTGAACTGCCTTTTTGTTAACGACATTGCCAAAAGTCACACTCGGATGCGTTTGGCTCCTTTTAGTGAGCAACGTGTGATTGAATGAGCCCTTCAAAAGATTCTTTCTGAGTATAATTTAATACAGTGTTTGCTATAAATCATTAACAAAGGCAGTATAGTTGTAGCATTTATTTTTATATAGTTTTTATTTAAATTAAGGAGAGAGTCTGTATATACAGAGAAATTAATTCTTGATTAAAATATAGTGGGATCTGAAAAAAGATTGAGGAGAACAAATATTGCTCACTTTTTTTTTTAATTAATTTTTATTTTTTTAGTTTGTTTTGCTTTACAATACTGTATTCGTTTTGCTACACATCGACATGAATCAGCCACGAGTGTACATGAACTCCCAATCCCGACCCCCACCTCCCCCCTCCCGCCCCACACCCTCTCTCTGGATTATCCCCGTGCATCAGTCCCAAGCATCCTGCATCCTGCATCAAACCTGGCCTGGCGATTCGTTTCACTTATGATATCACACATGTTACACTGCCACTCTGCCAACCCATCCCACCCTCTCCCTCTCCCACAGAGTCCAAAAGGCCGTTCTATACATCTGTGTCTCTTTTGCTGTCTTGCGTACAGGTTTATCATTACCATCATTCTAAATTCCATATATATGTGTAAGTATACTGTATTGGTGTTTTTCTTTCTGGCTTACTTCACTCTGTATAANCGCTCACTTTTTAAAGTGAATTATGGTTTTTTTATTTTTAATTGAAATATAATTGCTTTACAGAATTTTGTAGTTTTCTGCCACACATCAACATGAATCAGCCATAGGTATACATATCCCCTAGTTTCTGTTGCATGGCACTGTTAATGTCTACCATAAGGGAATAAAACTTGCAACTATTCACTATCAATGTGTATATGTATGTAGGATGTGATGTGTGTCTGTGTGCTCAGTTGTGTCCGATTCTTTGCGACTCCATGGACTACAGCCCACCAGGCTCCTCTGTTCACAGGATTCGCCAGGTAAGAATACTGCAGTGAGTTGTCATTTCCTTCTTCAGGAATCTTCCTGGCCCAGGGACTGAAACCCTGTCTCCTGTCTCCTGCGGTGGCAGGCAGATTCTTTCCCACTGAGCCACCTGGAAGCCCATATATATGTACACACATGCGCATATGTATGTGTACATGGGTACATATACAATATACGTATATAGTGATTGGGTAAGTTATTGGATAAATTATTGGCTCTATGATATGGGGAATCTGTGGATAAGCTGTGGCTTTATTTACCAACTATAAAATAGTCTGTAAAAGACCCATTTTAGAAAATGAAACATTTGATAGAAATTTGAAGAACTTACTCTCCTGAACAAAAGTATTCTTTTATCAAAGAAGAGGTGAATGTATACCTGGTGTACACCTTGAGCCTGTGCCACGGAAAGTAAGGTAAGGACAAAGGATAAAATGTGTGTGGGGCTGCAGGTAGCCAAGCATAGTATTGAGAAGTCCAGTAAGTAATCAGGGTCAGAAAGATTCTGATTCTTTCCTGTCAGACACTGGGATTACTGTATGAGAAAGATAACACATTAATAAATACAGAGGTGTATCCTCATACTCCAGTTGGGGATTAAAATAGACTTCATTTTTAGACTTGATGATGTAATAGTCCTCATCCTTAAGGCAAATTTAGTTCCTACATAGTTAAAAACAAGAATTTTGAAAGACCTGGGTCAGGAAAATGAACGAGAATAAAAGGAAATTCAGGTACAAAGATTAAAAATTCATTACCTCTGTTTCTTTGAAACAAGGCTCAGTGATTTGGCCTGTAAAATCTAGTTATTTAATCATTATGACTGATTTCTTTACATTTCAAGGAACAAAAGTTTATAATATGGCCTATATCACCTGAGGAGTCTAATCCTGGATTTAGTAATGCGTCCCACCTCTGGGGATTTAGAGGCAGTACAGCTTTGATGTAGTCTGGGTCTCTCTAGTTAGTAACATGCCAAGATGGTTTCATTCTCACTCTAAAGAGTTTTCTTATCTTGGTTATTGGATTTGGGGGAGAAAATAGCCATTTGTTAAGTAGGCACGAAAGAAGAGTGAAAAGCAACACTGGAAAATCTATCATCATAGAGATAATTTGTTTTAAGAGTAACATTAACCCAATAACAGCCTGAGCAAGTTTCATACCACATATTTTACTAACCATCTGTTACTTATAATTTTTATTTATTTTTATATATTTATTTTATATATTTTTACTTTATTTTGGCTTTCTTTTTGGCCAACTTTCCTCCTTTATTCAAAAGTTTTTTTAGTTGCATGAGTTACTAGTATTTTGTATTGATGAAGTTGTCAAAAAGTAAAAACTGCCCATTTAAAATATCAGCTAATTTTCTTGTCCTATATACTTATCTGATTTTTCTTGTCCTTTATCAACTATGTTTTCCACTCATCTACAATTTTCTGTGACCTGTTGATAGACCTGTTCGAATTATTGGCACATTTTGTCACTGCAACCAATTTGGTATTATCATCATCCCATATCTATTCTATTCTCTGTATTTATTGTCTTCCCCAACTCCCACTATCATTTAACATTTTCTCAGTGGAGTGTAAGCCACTTGACAGCAGCAATTTACATTCATGTAATGCTTTTATGTTACATATTATAATATTTTGGCATTTTGGGAAATAAAATGAAAATCACACACACACACACACACACACACATATATATATATAGTTGAATTTCATTTTTGAAATAAGCTAAGTAATAATTTAATCTGTTTTTCACAAATGCCTTAAAGGATTGTCTGGTATTTATTAAAGTTTGTTGTCTGTCCCCAGCAGATGATATTTCAAAATAAAGGGCAGGTTCTTAAGTTAAAATTTTATTTCATAGTTGAAAGCATAGCGTTCATATGGTTGTTTTATTAAAAATAAGCTGCTTCTTATTTCATTCCTAGCTTATCAAATTGAATAGAAACTAAACTTTTCTGTCAATTTATACTTACCATAATTCCAAAAGCTTAAGAGGTAGATAATCATGACCTGTTTTTCTCTGAACCCAATGACTTACATATTTAGAAGAAATCAATAACAAATTCAAAATATAAGAATCCCAAAAAATATTGCAAATGAACTGTTATTAAAGATTCCTTTAACTACAGAACTAAAAGCCAAGTTAGTTTCACATTAGCAATATGGGTTACTTTAAAAAAAAAAAAACTTCACTTTTCTCTAATCAAAGAAATGCATCATTATAAAATTAACCAATTAACATTTATTTAAAAAGTTGCCTCAGCTTATTGAGGCATAATCATTTTAGAAGTATATTCATAGGGAAATAATTTATTTTCTGTCCCAAAAATATATATTCCCCTCTTCTCAAAATGATTCCTAACTTGTTCTGAATAATGTGATTATAGCTTTAACAATTTTACAAGAAATACTCTGAGATTTTTAGTAAATGTTAATTATGATTTTTTCTTGGAGAAACTTTAGCCATACATTTAAGAAAAAGCAATTCATTTACGTGAAATTCTGTTACCAGACATAGCCCTTTATTGCCTAATATATGCTCAGTTTCATGTCTAGTTAGAACATAAGGCACAATAAAGACAACTGGCAAAAGAAAGCATATATTTATTTTATGTAGCTGCCTGTTATGCAGGAAGTTCATAAACTCCATATTCTGTTATTGAACATAACTCTGTAGCCCAGCAGACATCTGGTACTCCATACAGTTGCCAGAGATATTCCAATTCCATTTGTGTTTTAAGCAACCCAAATGTCCTTCAACGGGTCAATAGACAAGTGTTGGTACATCCATACAAAAAAATGCTTCAAGGAATTTTAAAAAAGAACTACTGATGCACAGAACATGAATGAATCTCAGACGCAATATTCTAAGTGGAAGAAGTTAAATCTTAGAGGCTGTGTAAAATATGTTTCCCTCTATGTTAATATGACAGCCTTGAAATGGCAAAAGTATAGAAACCAAAAACCGATTAGTCAATGAGCCCAAGAAACTAGACTGGAAGAAGGGTTTGACTTCAAAAGGTCATGAGGGCATTTTTTCAACTGCTCTCCACCTTGATTGTTGGAAGTGTTAATGTTATATGTGTAAGTTATGCCTATAAAAAAAGCACTAAATGAGAAAAACAGAACAACGTTGACACTACATTGCTAATGTGCAAGTACAGGTGAGGTAACTGCAAAGCATATGACATAATAGTATTTGATTATATAAATAATTACCAATCAATAAGGATAAGCAACAATAACAGCAAAAAAAAATCTAAATAAAATTTGCGTGAATGATGTTAATAGAACATTCACAAAAATGAGTATCCAAATGGCAATAAACAAGTGAAATATGTTCAACTTCACTTTGAATCTGAGCATGACATAACATAGCAACAATGAATTTCTCCTAGAACAGTCAGTTGATAAGATGTGTTAATGAGGATGTAGAGGCTTTAAAGAGGAAAATGTATTCTTACACAGCAGGGCAAGTTTCAAAAATGGTAGTCCTTTCAAAGAGATATCCTTCCCTGTCTAGTAACATTGAAAATAAGAATACCCAGGCACTCAGAAATTCTGCTAAATAGTGAAAATTGAAATAATTATTTGGGTTAGTTGCAGTTGCAATTGTCTAAGAGTTTTCAGTATTGTATACAAAATATTCATCAGAGCATATTTATACCAGGAATAATTGGAATCACCAAATCATATGCTATTTAAAATGTTTCTGATTCTAATATCCTTAATGCTGACTGAGTTTCCTCATCAGTAATGGGAAAATTGTAATTTAATTATTTCCTGGTGTCATCTGGAATAAAATATTTAATCTGTACCTCGAACGCTGTAGGTATGATCTGATACTGACTATAATCATTGATACTCATCTTTAAAGGCCAGATAAAAATGGGAAAGGATTTTACATGACCAAAAATGAGAATAACTACAGTTTACTCCTTTGATTCTATAGGAGTATTTTTTTTAACCTTTCTTAAAGCCCCAGTGGTATCTACTTTAATCGAGTAGCTAGAATCTTCAACCTCACCTAACTATGGATTTTTTTCAGTAGGTGTCAACAGGAGTCCATATCTGCTTTGATATCCAGCGCCAGTTGATTCGAGCTCAATACAGTTTTGAATGGGATTGAAACATTTACTGTCTTACTGTAAAACCACAGAAGTTTACTCATTTCTAACTTAGACCTTGAATTAGTAAAATATAATTCCTCTTGAGTAATATGTTGTCATCAAGGAGAAGATTATTACAATATGCAACTAACTTTCTCAAATATAGTAACTGCTGTGCACTTTTGTGGAAGCTTCATTTTGTTTGGCGTATGAAACCCAAATTTCTTCTGCACTCTAGTGCCGTATTCAGAATTTCAAATGCCCATAGAAAGACACTGGGAACTTCCTGCAATGCAGGAGACCTGAGTCCGGTCCCTGGGTTGGGAAGATCCCCTGGAGGAGGGCATGACAACCCACTCCAGTATTCTTGCCTGGAGAATCCCATGGACAGAAGAGCCTGATAGGCTGCAGTCCATGGGTGTCACAGAGAGTCAGACATGACTGAGCAGCTAAGCACACAGAAGGACATTCCAAATTCCAAATTTACTCCTACTGGCAGTTTTTAGTTTATATTTTTTCTAATGACTCTATAAGATTTAGAAAGTATGCTGCTGCTGCTGCTAAGTCACTTCAGTCATGTCCGACTCTGCACAACCCCATAGACGGCAGCCTACCAGGCTCTCTCATCCCTGGGATTCTCCAGGCAAGAACACTGGAGTGGGTTGACATTTCCTTTAGAAAGTATGGTGATGGCTTATTCGCTTATGTCATGTTCTGTTCTTGTGACTCCATGGAGATTTACCAGGCAAGAATCCTGGAGTGGGTTGCCATTTCCTTCTCCAAGGGATCTTCCCAACCCAGGGATCAAACTCAGGTCTTTTAATGCAGGCAGTCTCCTGCTTAAAACTTAAAACACTTTTTTTTCCCCCTGAGCTATCTAAATTGTATACCTATACTGTTCATATACTTATTAGCCTGAATTTGTCCAATTCTACTTCCTGCAAGTTATTTTTGATTAACATAACATTATACAAAATAGAAGAAAATAAGGGAAGAATTTAGTTACTGAGTAAGCTGAGTGAATATTATGAGTATAAAAATTATTGTTGAAATGTGTACATCTTTGAAAATGATAGGAGTTGCTAACCAGGCCAGACACAAGGATAATTGGTGTAAAAAACTGAGATTGTCCTGGGCAAATGGAGACAAATATTTTTAAT
Organism: Aepyceros melampus; assembly: GCA_006408695.1. NCBI lineage: Eukaryota > Metazoa > Chordata > Mammalia > Artiodactyla > Bovidae > Aepyceros > Aepyceros melampus. The sequence goes on along the minus strand of SJXQ01010678.1, from coordinate 14,841 downwards.
AGTGATAAATAATTCACCACAACCACATACAGATTCTGTAAATTTATTGCAAATCTGCTCTAGCTAAAATGTCCCATATTCTGATGCATATATTTGCACCTTTGGGGGAACACTTTCTCATTTATTTCACTCAATTACATTTATTGAGTTTCAAGATGGGAGCTAGATACTGGGGGTCAGCAGTGAAGGATACAGACCCCATGTTTGCTCTCAAGGCATCCATCTCAAGCTTTCCTGTTTAATATTGATATTAACATTTAATGGTATTTCAAATGTCTTAGGGTGTCACACACATAAACTTATAACTATTTAGGTAGAAATGTGTAGTAAAACTGATTTTACAAAAAACAGAATTTAAAGATAAGTCTACACTGTCCAATGCTTCATGCCTTTAGAACTTATCTTCAGAGGAAAAACTAATAAAGTCTAAGAACATCTTTAAAGAAAAAAAAATAGTAATAGATGAATAAGGTCATTTATTTATGGAACTATCTTAAAAACAAACTGTATGAAATTCTTAACCAGAGTGAGTACAAGACCACCTGAACTGTCTCCTAAAAAACCTGTATGCAGGTCAAAAAACAACAGAACCTTACCTGGAATAACTGAATGGTTCAAACCTGAGAAAGAAGGATGACAAGGCTGTCATTATCACCCTGTTTATTCAACTTATATGCAGAGTACATTATGCAAAATGCTGGGCTGGATGAATCACAGGCTGAATCAAGATTGCTAGAAGAAATTCAACAGCTTCAAATATGCAGATACCACCACTAATGACAGAAAGTAAAGAAGAACTAAAGAGTCTTGATGAAGGTGAAAGAGGAGAGTGAAAAAACTGGCTTAAAACTCAACATTCAAAAAACTAAGATCATGGCTTCTGTCCCATCACTTCATGACAAATAGAAGGGGGAAAATGGAAGCAGTGACAGATTTTATTTTCTTGAGTTCAAAAATCACTGCAGACAGTGACTGCAGCAATGAAATTAAGAGACACTTGCTCCTTGGAAAGAAAGTTATGACAAATCTAGACAGCGTATTAAAAAAACAGAGACATCACTTTGCCGACAAAGGTCTGTAAAGTCAAAGCTATGGTTTTTCCTGTAGTCACGTATGGATGTGAGAGTTGGACCATGAAGGAGATTGAGTGCCAAAGAACTGATGCTTTCAAATTTTTGTCCTGGAGGAGACTTTAGAGAGTCCCTTGGACTGAAAGAAGATCAAGCCAGTCCATCCTAAAGGAAATCAACCCTGAATATTCATTGGAAGGACTGATGCTGAAGCTGAAGCTCCAATATTTTGGCCACCTGATGTGAAGAGCTGACTCATTGGAAAAGACCCTCATGCTGGCAAAGACTGAAAGCAAAAGAAGGGGGCAGCAGAGGATGAAATGGTTCGATAGCACCGCTGACTCAATGGACATGAATCTGAGCAAACTGGGAGATAATGAAGGACAGAGGAACCTGCATGCTGCAGTCCACAGGGTTGTAAAGAGTCAAACACAATTTAGCAACTGAATAACAACAACAAACTTGCCCTGATGCTGGGAAAGATTGAAGGCAGGAGGAGAAGGGGATGACAGAGAACAAGATGTTTGGGTAGGATCTCCAACTCAATGGACATGAGTTTGAGCAAACTCTGGAAGATGGTGAAGGACAGGGAAGCCTGGCGTGCTGTAGCCCATGGGGTGGCAAAGAGTCGGACGTGACTCAATGACTGAACAACAATGATTTAAAAAACAAAATGTCATAGCAAGTGATTCAAGGAAATAATAACTGAATGTAAGGGCAGAAACTGGAAAACAAAAGCTATAACATTATTACAGTTAAGTTTCCTTATAATATGTTGAAAAAGATATTTAAAATGTCTACTTCCTTCTTCTCCTCAGAATCATTTCACAATATTATACACAAGTCCTGATTTGTTTTCTAAATTGTCAGAAACAATCATTTTTCATATCTGTGTTCATTAATGATAATGAACATATCTATTCAAATTCTTCCATATTTGATCAGAAATATCCATGTATTGCCTCAGTCAGAACAATTTCTTAACAACAAAAATAACAGCGAGGAAAACAAAACAAAACACACACACACAACACTCTACTGACTGTATGATTAGAACACACATCAGTACCTTGTTTGCTGTGGATACCTCAACTTGGTCCTCCACAGGTCACTGATTAGCAGTGGTTATTTACTTAGCTTTTCCTCATTAGACATTATTTATGTGTGTGAACAGGCTGGAATAAGCCTCTAAACTTTCTTCCAACTTGAATATTTGCACAATGTGTAACTTTAACATTGTAATAGAATTTCTCAATTTCTTTCCCATTGTTTTTGTTTCTTTGTATGTTTTCCAGCTCTAGTTTTCTAATTTTCTCTTTTCTTTCTTTCATAGAGAAGCTTATGAAGAAACAGATTTAATGCACTTTTCCACACCTAAAACTTTCACTAATACTTCAATTCTCTAATGTGTCTCTTCTCTTACTGTTTAACTAATATTATTTGTTACGTCACCAAAGACCTTGTGTTACTACCCCAAGACAACCATCTGAATGCTTATCGCACTTAAGCTCTCTGCAGCATATGCCCTTTTGGGGCATAGTCTCTATTTTGAAGTTCTCTCTATCATGGTCTTTCAAGATAATACCTTCTTTTTATTATTTTTATTATTTTTTTAATTTATTTTTTGCTTCTCTGGTCACTCTATTACTTTTTTCTGTTATCTTTAATATTAGATCTCACATATTCATGTTAAACCTTTACTATAATTCAAAGTTATAACATTTCATCCATATCCACATGTTCAATTTACACTTATTCTTATGTTCATAAATTGCTATCACTAAAGCAAATTTTTTTTAGATTCTGCTTTACCACATACACAGAAAATATTTACCTAAATATCCAAGAGATCTCTTAAAATCAACATGTAAAAAATATCAAAGTGTAAAATAGACCACTTTATTCCCCCAGGCCCAAATATTTTCCTCCTGAGTTGTCCTTTGTCATTGTATATGGTACTTAATTGCCTGAATCTTTAAATTCTAGCAATTTTGTGTCCTTAAAAAATTCTCAAACTATTCTTTTCTCTTTATATTCATTATAATAACTTTGAGACATTCATGATTCTTTGTGTCTGTGTGTGTCTACCAAATTTTTTTTAGATTCTGCTTTACCACATACACAGAAAATATTTACCTAAATATCCAAGAGATCTCTTAAAATCAACATGTAAAAAATATCAAAGTGTAAAATAGACCACTTTATTCCCCCAGGCCCAAATATTTTCCTCCTGAGTTGTCCTTTGTCATTGTATATGGTACTTAATTGCCTGAATCTTTAAATTCTAGCAATTTTGTGTCCTTAAAAAATTCTCAAACTATTCTTTTCTCTTTATATTCATTATAATAACTTTGAGACATTCATGATTCTTTGTGTCTGTGTGTGTCTGTATTATTTTTTGTATTTATCTGTTAATAATGTAATTAATTGCCCTCTGACTAGTCTCTTTCTTACCCTAACCACTGTATAAAATGCTGACTTAGGTTGAGCTTTCTGAAACAATTAACTTATTTTAGTTCTTAACTTCTTGGCATCCATCAGTATTGTTTTGACATTTAAGATAAGGTCAAATTAGTTAACATAGAATAAGGAACCTTTCAGATTTCATCCCTGCCCACCTATTTTCATTATCTCACTGCATGGCATACTGTTAATTATATATTTATTTCTTCCTTTGAACCCTTGATGATGGGGTCTATGAAATATCTCCTGAGCCCCAATTCCTAAAAATATGTCCTACATCTAAAATATGCTATAAATGTTAATTATGTAAGTTATTATTTAATTAAATGATACATTATCAAGCTTAATCAAAGTACAATTAGGCTACAATTCTGTGAGTGTTACATAGAATAATATTTCTATCAAAGATTTAGAAAATTAAATTCTAATCTTGAATCCCTTACTCTAGTTAGTTGTACAACTTGCACCAAGTCTCATAACTTGCCTGGGCCTCAGTTTCTTACTTATGAAATGATTTTGTACTGTTAGATGATTTCTCAGCCTATTCTAGTTTCAACTTTCTGTGTAACCTGGTACTGTTCCATGGTCATAATTTAATGAGACACATTAACTTTTCAGGCCTCTAAGGAACAATTTCCTTAGCACTCAAACATAGTGTTTCACCCTAGTGTCTGTCCTATATCTAAGTATGCTTTGTCCCTGGGAACATAGGCTCAGAATGCTGCCATGGCAGAGCATATTTCCTCATTTCCATCAGTCTTATATAAAGGGAAAAAATGGTGTCATAACTCCAGTGGATTTATTTCCTGCTAACTTTAAAAGCTAAGAAATGCTTGAAAATATATCCTCAATGTCACTGATTAGAACATCCTGTGGAGACAAATTAATTTTCTCTAAATGACATTTGAAAACTTGCTGAGGGCAAAGAACAGGAGAATGTGGTTATCCAGTGAGTCATTTTATAATTTCGGGAAGAAATTGACCACTTTGTATGGCCAGTTTTTGTGGAGCAAACAGGACAAGGTGAGTTTTCCCCAGCTATGAACAAAGTACCTATTACTAATTTAGAAAAGGGAGGGATAACAGTCTGGAAAATTATAGGTCCATTTAAATAACTAAATGTGCTATAAAGATATATGCCAAGATTTTGGCAACAAGACTTGAAAGAGTTATGGATAAATTAATACACAGGGACCAAGTTGGATTTATGAGGCATGAAACAATTATAGACAGTATGAAGAAGAGTTTTATGTTAATGCAAATTGATAGTGATACTCAGACTCTGGTGTTTGCAAATTCTGTTAATATCCAGGAAGTGTGTAATAAAAAGGCACAGAAATATAGCTAAGCAAATATTAAATCATGTAAGTTTATAAAAAGTCTTGTTTTTTGAAGAATATACTTTTATTATAGCAAAATAGATTGTATAATATTCCTGATGTCAAACACCGAACACAGAAAGGTAATTGATTTTTTTTCCTTTTAGATTGACTATGTGTTGAGAGTCATTATTAGAAAGGTTGTACTTATTTTACTATTTCTTATCTTATTTTTTTTGTGTTTAAGAATGACCTGAGTTACCAGTATGACACATTTTAAATAACACATTCTCAGTCACAGGGATTTGAACTAATTTAAGAGTTGCAAATTTAAAATGCTGACGGTAATATATTCCCCATCAAGTTTAAAGAAATTTGAGTGAGAGACATGTAATCCTTTGACTTAAATTAATGTTTGAAATTTCATAGAATTAAAAAAAATGATACATGTCTGTTACCAGCCAGGTGACACTCAGAAGACCCTTTCTCCTACAAAACAATTAAATCTTGCATATAAATACATTGTTTGGTTTCAAGGAATAAGGAACCTATACAAGAGCTAAAATAAGTAATCAACAAAGCTATAAGCTTAAACCTGAGTAGTAAGCAGTGAAGAGTAAATTAACTTGTAAGTTGACTTCATCTAAGGTATGAACACCCATGCCAAACCTGGGACTAAATGCTGCTATCAGTTCAGTTCAGTTCAGTCGCTCAGTTGTGTCCGACTCTTTGTGACCCCATGAATCGCAGCACGCCAGGCCTCCCTGTCCATCACCATCTCCCAGAGTTCACCCAGACACACGTCCATTGAGTCCATGATGCCATCCAGCCATCTCATCCTCTGTCATCCCCTTCTCCTCCTGCCCCCAATCCCTCCCAGCATCAGAGTCTTTTCCAATGAGTCAACTCTTTGCATGAGGTGGCCAAAGTACTGGAGCTTCAGCTTTAGCATCATTCCTTCCAAAGAAATCCCAGGGTTGATCTCCTTCAGAATGGACTGGTTGGATCTCCTTGCAGTCCAAGTCTAGGCAGGAGAGTTCACGTAGTATCAGGTAGTGACCAAAACCTCTTGAATCAGAGCAGAAGCAAACATGAATTTTTAGTGTAAAGCATCTCACTTTTAGTCCCTTTGGATTTTTCACAGAGTAAGATCAAGAAAAGAAAGGCTCACAATGAGAGCTGACAAAGCGCAGAAGGAAACAAGGCACAGGGATGAGTATCAGCATAAAGAAGCATGTCGCATGTCTATAAGAAAAGTTTGTTGTTTGTTTGTTTTTAGTACAATTGGTATTCTACAAAAGGAGAGAAAATGAATCATATAAAATCTTCAATTAAAACCACAAAAGGCAGAAAAAGTGTGGAAGACAAAAGTAGGAACAAAGGCAAGAAGTAGAAGACAGAAACAAATATGGAAAATATGTATCCAACTATATCCAGGATCACTAAAATGTCAGTGGTCTAAATATACTAATTAAAAGACAGATAAAGCCAATCAAAGAACAAGCCCACACTAATATATTGTCTACAAGAATTTTACTTTAAATATTAAGACACCTTAGTTTAAAAGTAAAGAGATGCTGAAAATAGGCCAAGCTGACTCTAATCTAGAGTGATCAGTTTTATCACACGTGTGCCTGCTAAGTCTCTTCAGTTGTGTCTGAATTTTGGGGATTTTATGGACCGTAGTCCGCCAGGCTTCTCTGTCTACTGGATTCTTCAGACTGGAGTGGGTTGCCATGCCCTCCTCTAGGGGGTCTTCCTAACCCAGGGATGGAACCAAGGTCTCATGTCTCCTGCACTGACATGTGGATTTGTTACCACTAGTGCCACCTGGGAAGCCCAATCAGTTGTACTATATCAAACAAAGTAGACTTCAGAGCACATAAAGTTATCGGGGATAAAGAGGGGGTTACACAGGTGGCTCAGACTATAAGGCATCTGCCTACAATGCAGGGGACCCGGGTTCGATCCCTGAGTTGGGAAGATCCTCTGGAGAAGAAAATGGCCACCCACTCCGGTACTCTTGCCTGGAAAATCCCATGGATGGAGGAGAGTGGTAGTCTATAGTCCATGGATTTGCAAAGAGTTGGACAGGACTGAGCAACTTAACTTTCACTTTCACATAATGACAAAGATATCAGTACAAGAAGACAATAATCCTTAATAAATATGTATATAATAATAGAACATCAAAATTCATGAAGCAAAAACTATTAGAACTAGTTGGATGAACAGATGAAACCATTGTTATAATTGAAGATTTCAATACTCCTCCATTGGAAATGACAGATTCAGCAGGCATAAAATCAATATGGACATAGATGAACTCAATACCATCAACTAACTGAATGTAATTGATATCTCTCAATGATTTCATCAGGGTTTCCCCAGTTGCTCAGGTGGTAAAGAATCTGCCCACAAGGCGGGAGATTTGGGTTTGATCCCTGGGTCAGGAAGATTCCCTGGAGAAAGGAATGGCAACCCACTCCAGTGTTCTTACCTGGAGAATTCCATGGACAGAGGTGCCTGGCAGGCTGGAAGGCACAGTCCATGGGATCACATAGTCGGACACAACTGAGTGATAACACACACTAATGACTTCATCAAACAATAGAAGAGCACACATTCTGTCCAGTCTCTGAATAGAACATTCACCATGATAGACCATGCTCTGGGTCATAAATTACACCTTAAAAATTGAAAAGAGTAGAAATTAGTTAAGGTTTGTTCTCATACCATGATGAAATTAAAAAACCTATAACAGAAAAACAGCTGGAAATTACCAAAATACGTGGATATTAAACAACACATTTTTAGATAACACATGGGATAAATATGAATAGAAATTGTTTTAAATATTGAATTGAATAAAAGTTCACATGCAATATTAAAGCATCAAATTATCAGTTATCAATTTCAAGTTATCAAAACATATGGGATGCAGCAAAAGCAGTGCTTACATGAAAATTTATAGCATTGAATACATATACTGTTCATCACATTATTTGCTTAATAGATTATAAATCAATTTCAAGGAACAAATGTTAAGAAAATCTATACTCTTCCTTTCTCCCTTATTACTTGCGCAGAACAATTCTCCTCTGATATATCACCAAATGTCTGTGTGTTTTTTTGTTTTTTTTTTTCCCCTATACTAATCAATTATCTGCCATATCAGCTGGGTGTCCTACGATTTTACTCAATTCTGATATTGTCTACCTGGAGATAGCGTCAGATCCCATAACTTAAAGTCTTAGCCCTACAACATTACACTCCTAGCTTCGGCTCCCAATTGCAATTACCTGTTCCTGTGCTTCTGATCCACTGGATATAAATCAGAGTTTCCTACTACTGATTATAATGCAGCTCCCTCCTTGGTTCCGTTGATTTTGCTGGAGCAGCTCAAAAAACCCAGGAAAACAGTTTACATTCTAGATTACCAGTTTGTTAAAAACAAAAGAGATGTTACTCACGAATAGCCAGATAAAAGAGAGACAAAGGGCAAAGTATGTGGGAAGGGGCATCAAACTTCCATACTGTATTTGATCAGGCACCTGCATGGTCTCACCAACCCAGACGTTCCCTGAACCTGCTACCTTTGGGATTTTTACGGAGATTCCCTCATATTGGCATGATCCGTCATTAACTCAATTTCTAGCCCCTATCCTCTTCCTGGTAGTTAGGGGATGAAGCTGAAAGTTCCAAGCTTCTAATCATAGCCTAATCTTTCTGATGACCAGCCCCTACCCAGGACTCTACCAAGCACTGCCTTATTAGAAAAAACAAAATTGCTCCTAGCCCTCAGAAAATTCGAAAGGGATTGTTATTCAGTGTCACTTCGACATTTACACAGTTTCCAAATGTGTAGATTGTTACTGAGATTTCTATCCAGTTCCATTATTGAATTTGTTTGACCTTATGTTATTACTGTACTAAGTTATCACAGCTATTTTATTGAAATTGTATAAGGTAAGTTCTTGTTAACCCTTTACCTGTGTTTCTTCTTAGGGAGTGTCCTGTATTTTCTGTAGTTGCTTTTTTTTTTTAAGCCTCATTATTCTAAATAAAAAAATCCACTTTCAACCATATTGTTATCATTATTTGATATTACATTTGACAATTAATTCAACAAAAACACAGTTGGTGTCCAGCATATACATGTACTTGAGGTATGTTTGGGGCTCCACTATGTTGTTACGGCTCCTGATCCAAGAGAGCTTATAGAAGTACTCTGGATATCTTTTATCATTCTCAAAGATACCAAGCATTTTCTATTTCAAAGGGATAGAGAATTGAAAGTTGAAGACGAAATATCATTCTCTTCATGATTTAAGAAATGCAAAATAAGACTGAACCTTAGTACTTGTGTCTGAGAGTAACTCTGACTTCCAGCCAATTCTCAGTAATGTACTTAATGTCTGAGAGTTTTGTACATCTGTATGCCTTTCTCCACACTGAGAAAAGTCTGGAAAATTGGTAAAAGTCTGTTAAAGCAAAATTAGAAAGTCTAACCCTCAGGATAATTAAAGAATGTGGTTCCATGATGTGACCTATGTGTTTCTAAGAAGACCCTGGTCTTCTAAATAGTCATTATCCTGAGTTGATGGTTAAATTTTCAATAGTTAATTTTCATGTAGCAGGATGATCAACTGCTATAATTTAGCTAACATTGTTGGTGATGGTAGGAAGAATTTTAATTAAGCAAAGCCAGACTTTTGAGGATTAATTATTTGTCAGTTACCTTTTAAAATAACAAGTAACCAAGTGAGGATGAGCTTTCATAAAGATGAAGGACAAAGAATATGTCTAGAAAATCCTTCCCACTGAGGCCAGATAGCAAATGAAAACCAGGGGCAACAGAGGATCAATAGAAGTGACAAGCCAGCACTCTCACATTTCCACTTAGCTTACCCTGTTCCTGCTGCTGAAACTTAAGCTGTGAATTTATGGAGTATTCTGTTTTCAAAGAACTTTGCCAATTTGACAACACTGGACCTGAGAAGAGTGATGAAACCAGAGAGCACATAAAACTAGAAGAGTGCAGATGAGATGGCAAAGGCTTGTCAAGAGACAGAAGCCCTTTAAAAATGTTTCTAGAAGCGATAGCATATTACCATATAGCAATAAAAGATACCAAGTTCCAATCGAGAAAAATATTAGAGGCCGTCAAGTGTTATACAGTTCTGTCTGTATTCAAATTCAACGAAAATGAAGAGTTTGGGAGCTTAAGGTTAAGGTTGCGCTGAAATGGAGCAAAGCAACAATTTATTAGCTGGTAGTTGCTGGTGCCTATGATTTTTGAAATCTCATGTGTCTTCTGCATTTGCACATGGGATAAAGGCCCACCAGCAACATGGCTCCCAAAGCCCATTGCCTAATCAAACTCCCCATATGTGATAAAAGGAACCATGAAAAGTCTGTTAAGTAGGCGAGAACAAATGAACAGAGAGAAGCCCTTTCAGTACTCTTTATGTTTGAGAACAAACTCTGGTTTAATTTTAAGACTCATTAACTGTCTATAGTTAAGATCCATTAAATTTCTTTAGTAGGCCCCTTCTCTAAGTCTGTTAAGCATATACAAAAGGTCTCAGATGCCACAGACATTTGTGTTTGTCCAGTAGTTAAAAATGTATTTTCACCCTTTTGTTCTCTTTTTTCTGCTTCTTTTTATCTCTCCTGTCTCCCCTTCCATTCTTTTTTCTTTCCTTCCTTTCTTATTTCTTTTTCCCTCTTAATTTTTGTTTGCTTCTTTGATCTATCAGACAGATTTGGAACACGTGGATTTCAAAAGGAAGCAAATAACTTAAACGGGATAATGATGCCTAGGATTAAGCTATGTGTTTGAGTTTGTAATATTGTTTCATTCTTTCATCTCGATTTTGTATGCAATTACAATTTGGGGGAAAAAAAGTGTTTCACAGCTTATATACCTGACCATTCTGTCTTGTGTTTATTCTCTCTTAAATGGGCTCTTTTTGAGGTTATTTTAAGAATCTAATTTTACAAAGCTTATGTTTCCTTATTTATAGAAGAATTAATCAAGAAAGTTTCACATCTTAATTGTTCAGAAGGCCAGTTTTAGTCACTTTTGATTACATTGTTAAGGCAATGTGGAATCTCTTATTCAAATACATGTTATTATTTTCCACGTTATTTTATAAAGTAAAAGTAAATTGCTACTGTATTTCAATTAGATTTATTGCCAAGAAAGTAAAATGCCTGAATTTTTAAGTCATATGCTCTGTTTTTTGAGGTATGTATGGAAGAGAATGGTAGTTAAAACAATTCTATATGCCAGTTCAGTCACTCAGTCGTGTCCGACTCTTTGCGACCCCATGAATCGCAGCACGCCAGGCCTCCCTGTCCATCACCAAAAAAAAAATAAATAAATAAATAAACAAGATTGGTTGGGTAAATTTTCCCATACAGGATTTCTATAGCTGCAGAGAAATGGGTAGGAAATGGGGACGGAAACTAAAAACTTTTTCATCTTTTTGAAGAGAGCTGGTGATCTGTGAATGTTGACAGAAGAAATCCAAATGAGAAACATACATTAAATTCAACTGAAGGAGGCTATGGCTTTAGAGACTCTCTAGAGAGGAAATACTGAGGGAGTAACTCCTATCAGTTCAATCGCAAACTGAGAACCATTTCTGTGTAATTCTGATAGTGGAAGGAAGCCAGAGGAGGTAAGCAGAGAGGCCCAAGAGTTTGGGGGCATAAGGGAAGGGTGGTCGGTGCTCAGATGTGTGTGGAAGCTACAGCGATCAATAACTGGCTACTGTTCAGGAAGACAGACACAGGGCAGGGTTCATATGCAGTCAGCATGTGCCAGGATAGCAGCATTGATTGCTATCAGCCGGGAGCTTTGTATGTTTTGTCAGTGGGCTTCCGTGGTGGCTCAGATAGGTAAAGAATCTGCCTGCAATGCAGGAGAGCCCGGTTCGATCCCTGGGTAGGGAATGTCCCTTGGAGGAGGGCATGGCAACCCACTCCAGTATTCTTGCCTTCAAAATCCTATGGACAGAGGAGCCTGGTGGGCCACAGTCCATCGGGTCGCAAAGAGTCAGACATGACTGAGTGACTTTCACTGTCGATAACAAAGGAGGATGTGGTGGTGGTGCACCCTTGGAGGAGGGCATGGCAACCCACTCCAGTATTCTTGCCTTCAAAATCCTATGGACAGAGGAGCCTGGTGGGCCACAGTCCATCGGGTCGCAAAGAGTCAGACATGACTGAGTGACTTTCACTGTCGATAACAAAGGAGGATGTGGTGGTGGTGCTGGTGGGATTACCTTATTTTCAAAACCAAAACATTCTGTGTAAATACCCCGGATTACCTCTTTGAACATAATTTCTCTTGCATGTGACCTGAATTGTATTCAGTCGACCCTGTACTTACTTGGGGTTCCGGTGGAACAAGTGCAGCCTAGTTTCCTCCCAGGAGCCTTTCACTTTCACTGTACTTGTTCTGGTAGGGATAATTCTGTCAGATCAGCCCTTTCCCTTCACTCAGCCTCTTTCATCTTGTGTGTTTGTCTATCTAGATTTAGTTTCAGCTATGGAGGGAAGATCTAGTAAGTACTATCTTCATGTTACAGTGCCTCTGGAAGCATCACAAGTCTTGACTATGGCAAGGAAGAATTAGGAAATAATTCAGTGCATGAGCACTCTAGGACCTGGTCAGCTTTGCACTGAACAGAACTCCACATCTATATTAGCTCTGCTTTTGCTTCTCAGTATCAAACATCCAAATATAACAGTGCTAGGCACTATTACTTACATCTCTCAAACGGATACAGAATCCAAAAGACCCAGTCCAGTTAATGACAGAGAAAGGCCATCCTTGGAATAACTATTAGATTATAATTATAATCTTGCTTGGAGAATCTCATGGACTGAGGAGCCTGGTGGGCTGCAGTCCATGGGGTCACAAAGAGTCGGAAGGACTGAGTGACTTTACTTACTTACTTACCTGTATACCCCAGGTGGCTCAGTAGGTAAAGAATCTGCCTGAATGCAGGAGACACAAGAGACTTGGGCTGGATCCCTGGGGTGGGAAGATCCCCTGGAGGAAGGGATGGCAATCCACTCCAGTATTCTTGCCTGGAGAACTCCATGGACACAGGAGCTTAGCAGGCTACAGTTCATGCTGTCACAGAGTTTGACACCACTGAAGTAACTTCAGTGAGTGGCAGCTGCACACCGCTGGAGTGGCCAAGAGGAGATACCCTATGTCCAAGGTAAGGTGCAGTGGCTGCACTTTGCTGGAGCAGCCGTGAAGAGATACTCCACGTCCAAGGTAAGAGAAACACAAGTAAGACAGTAGGCGCTGAGAAAGGGCATCAGAGGGCAGACAGACTGAAACCACAATCACAGAAAACTAGCCAATCTGACCACATGGACCACAGCTTTGTCTAACTCAATGCAACTAAGCCATGCTGTATGGGGCCACCCAAGACATGGTTGTCATGGTGGAGAGGTGTGACAGAATGTGGTCCACTGGAGAAGGGACTAGCAAACCACTTCAGTATTCTTGCCTTGAGAACCCCATTAACAGTATGAAAAGGCAAAAAGGTAGGACACTGAAAGATGAACTCCCCAGGTCCATAGGTGCCCAATATGCTACTGGAGATCAGTGGAGAAATAATTCCAGAAAGTTTGAAGGGATGGAGCCAAAGCAAAAATAACACCAAGTTGTGGATATGACTGGTGATAGAAGCAAGGCCCAATGCTGTAAAGAGCAATATTGCACAGGAACCTGGAATGTTAGGTCCATAAATCAAGGCAAACTGAAAGTGGTCAAACAGGAGATGGCAAGAGTGAACGTCAACATTCTAGGAATCAGCAAACTAAAATGGACTGGAATGGTTGAATTTAACTCAGATGACCATTATATCTACTACCATGGGCAGCAATCCCTTAGAAGTGGAGTAGCCATCACAGTCAACAAAAGAGTCTAAAATGAGTACTTGGATGCAATCTCAAAAATGACAGAATGGTCTCTGTTCATATCCAAGGCAAACCGTTCAGTATCACAGTGATCCAAGTCTATGGCCCAACCAGTAACGCTGAAGAAGCTGAAGTTGAATGGTTCAATGAAGACCTACAAGACATTTTAGAACTAACACTGCAAAAAGATGTCCTTTTCATGATAGGGGATTGGAATTCAAAAGTAGGAAGTCAAGAAACACTAGGAGTAACAGGCAAATTTGGAGTATAGAATGAAGCAGGGCAAAGGCTAACAGTGTTTTCACAAGAGAACGTACTGTTCTTAGCAAACACCCTCTTCCAACAACACAAAAGAAGACTACACAAGGACATCACCAGATGGCCAACATCGAAATCAGATTGATTTTATTCTTTGTAGTCAAATATGGAGAAGCTCTATATAGTCAGCAAAAACAAAACCAAATGCTAACTGTGGCTCAGATCATGAACTCCTTATTGCCAATTACAGACTGAAATTAAAGAAAGTGAGGAAAACCACTAGACCATTCAGGTATAACCTAAATCAAATCCCTTATGGTTATACAGTGGAAGTGAGAAATAGATTTAAAGGACTAGACCTGATAGAGTGCCTGATGAACTATGGACGGAGGTTCGTGACATTGTACAGGAGACAGGGATAAAGACCACTCCCAGAAAAAAGAAATGCAAAAAAGCAAAATGGCTGTCTGAGGAGGCCTTACAAATAGCTGTGCAAAGAAGAGAAGCAAAAACCAAAGAGAAAAGGAAAGATATTCCCATTTGAATGCAGAATAGCAAGGAGAGGTAAGAAAGCCTTCCTCAGCAATCAGTGCAAAGAAATAGAGGGAAAAAATAAAATGGAATGACTGGAGATCTCTTCAAGAAAATAGAGATACCAAGGGAACATTTCATGCAAAGATGGGCTCAATAAAGGACAGATATGGTATGGACCTAACAGAATCAGAAGATATTAAGAAGAGGTGGCAAGAATACACAGAAGAACTGTACAAAAAAGATCT